>JADHKJ010000080.1:0-96728 GCA_019925595.1 Grosmannia huntii
CCAATTAGGTTTGGTCGGGTCGCGCGGCAGGCCACGTGACACGGCCTACTGGTTGTTCCGAGCCGAGGGCAGGGCCGAGGACTTACACCGGGCCATAGCCCGTCACATATATATTGTTATAAACCACACTATTTCCTCAGTAATAAACCTAGTAGCGTCAAGGGGTTTATAGAAGTAGGCAAGTTAAGGCCGCTTCATGTACAATATGTGTAGGCAGATCTCTATTGTGCGTTGCTGTTATTCTTCAATGTGTTATAAGGCTGCGAGGCCTATTTAAGTGTTAAAACTAAATACTTAGTTTGATTGCTAAAGAGCTGTAAAAAGGAGAGTGCTATCTAGGTGGTAGGGAATGTAGTCTTATATACACGAGTGTTTCTTTTATCTTTTCCTGGCTTAAGAGATTGAACTTTAAGTCTTCAATCTTAGATCGAAGGATCGCTATTTAAGTCGTCGATCCTTATCTTGTTATCGTCTAATTACGTAATCGGGATCTCTCTTAGTAATCCTGTGCGGGATTACTCTTCTTATTACGTAATCTCTAAACCGCCTATACTCCTATTAGCCTATATGCTTTCTGCTGTATAAAGCTTGTTTAGCTTCTTCTTTTAATTGCCGTGTAATGTAGTTATTATATTACCTCCCTCCTCCTATACTTTATCCTTAAAATAAGTTTTCCCCCCTGCATCCTCTTATAATAATATCTAACCGTGTGTTTAGTGGTCGCGTTCTTCGTTTACAGAAGGTTTAGCAGCATAAGAACCTTCTTTCCCTTATTTCTGCTCATGCGGTAGACATACCGCCTTGTACTCGTTGTAAGCGGCGAAAAACTGCGTATCGTGCCTCCGTGGTTGACTTAACCCGTTGTAAGGCGTGCGTGGCCGCCAACCAGGGTGGTTGCAATGTTTTTAGTCTTTCTTTGGTTTGGGACGACCGTCTGGTAAAAGCTAACTAGAGGGTGGAGGCTGAGTTGACCGAGGCTTTAGAAGAGTCGATGAGGTAGCAGGCGAAGGTCCTTCGCTTATCTTGTTAGAAGGAAGAGTTTTCTAAGCGCGTTTTCCGGATGCTTAAGCGTAGGCTTGTAACTTTTAAGGAGTTAAATAAGTTAGAGCGCTAAGAGTGCGAGGCCGCTGCAGCTGCTAAGCTTGCCGCGCCTACCGCTGTTCCGGTTATTTTTAAGGTTAACTAAGATGCCTTGCTAGCTTCTAAGTCGTTTTTTAGTATAAGTTTTAAGGTGTTAGGTTAAGGCGTTATTAGTAGTAATCTTAGAGGATTTGTTAAGCGTTTGTTAAGTTTATAACTAGCTTTTATATGTTTTCTGATTCTAAGTAGTTCTTCTATTTTACTAAATATTCTTTCTATTTGCCTTTAACTCGTTTATCCTTAATTTCTTTAACTTCGTATTCTTTAGTATCGTTTGCTTTGTATGTTGTTTCTAATCGAGTGTTTAAGTATGCTAGTTTTAATAGCGATATATAGAACACTGGATGTATCCGTATATTAGTTAGTAGTGCTAACTTAAAGTTAGTGTTTAACAGTTTTTTTACGTTGTTGGCTTCCTTATACAGAATAAAGTATAAATACTTTGTAAGTTTATTTACTATTACTAGTATGCTATTGTAAAAGGTTTTAGTTAAAGGTTTCTTTAATAGTAGTAGCTTAGTAATAAAGTTAAAACTAATTAATCTTTATGCTTATATTAGAATTAGTAGTAGTTTAAGTAATTTATCAGGTTTATATCTTTCTATCTTAGTTTTTTTATACATATTGCATTTTGCTAGTATATATTTAATTTTCTTTCTAATTTTAAGGAAGTTATAGGTTTGTTTAATCTTATTTATCGTTGCTTTAATTTCCTAATTTTTATAGGCTAAGGCTTTATAAAGTTACTAAATTAGCCTTTCTTAAAGTGCCTATAGTATATAGGTTTTATTATTATACTTTTAAATTTTATCGTCTATATTTTATATTGTTTAGTTTTATTCTTCTGTTACTATATTCCGTTATACCTTTGCAAAGTCTTTTAGCTATTCGTTATCTGCTAGTATTTAGTATACTGTTAAAAGTTTCTTTCCTATAGTAAAATCTCCTTTTATTATAACTTAAAGTATTGTTTATACTTTTAATAGTACGTTTTACTAATAGTTTACGCGTCTGCTAAGTGCGTTAGCCTTGCTGTTTTTCGATCCTTTTTAGTATGTAATATAAAAATTAAATTGTAATAAGAATTCCGCCTATTTAATATTTCTTTTATTAAGAACCTTAGTAGTTATAAACTGTGTTAAATTCTTATAGTCTGTATATACTTTAATCTTATGTTTTACTTTAATTAGGTAGTGCTGCTAGTCTTAGAATGCGTAGATAATTGCTATAAGTTCTTTGTTGTAGATTAGGTAGTTAGGTTTAAGTCTAATAAGTTTTCTTAAGAAGAAGGCTATTAGGTGCAGCTTTCCGTTCCTATCTCTTTAGCCTAACTATCCTTTAATTGCAAAGTTTAATACATTTGTTTTAATTTTGTATTCCTTTTTTAAGTCTACCTTTATTAATACTGGTTTTTATATAATAAGGTCTTTAATTTTATTAAAAGCTGTTTATTCCTTATTAGTTTATTTAAATGTCTTATCCTTTTCTATAAGTTTTATAAGTAGTCTTATAATGTTGCTATAGCTTTTAATAAATTGTTTGTAAAAGTTAGTAAACCTTAAAAATCCTTTAACTTTTGTAATACTTATAAGTGTAGGCTAAGTTTTAATAGCTTTAATCTTTAATTTCTGTATATAGATTTATCCTAGTATAATTATAAATCCTAAGTAGTCGACTTCTTAGGTATAAAACCTACTTTTCTCTAGTTTAACTAAAAGGTTTGCATTTTACAGCTTTTGCAGTATCTTTATTACATGCTCTTTATATTCTTTAAGGGTTTCCAAGTAAATTAATATATCGTCGAAGTATATAATTACGAAATCGTTTAAGTGTTTGCGCAATACCTAATTAATTATATCTTAAAACGATGCCGGTGCGTTTATTAGTCCGAAAGGCATAACTAAGTACTCATAGTATCCGTAGCGTATTTAAAATGCTATCTTCTATTCTTCCCCTTCTTTCATTCGTATAAAATTGTAGGCTTTTTTAAGATTTAATGCTGTAAACTATTTTGCCTTTTAAAATCTTTTGCGTAGCTTTTTAATAAAGGGTAACAGGTAACAATTCTTAGTAGTAATATTGTTAATTTGTTTATAGTTTATACATAGTCTTAGCTTTCCGTTTTTAGTAAGTATAAATAAAAGTAGATATCTTGCTAGTAATGCAAATCTTTAAATGTATCCTTTATTAAGATTCTTTATAAAGTACTATTTAGTGTTATAAACCACACTATTTCCTCAGTAATAAACCTAGTAGTGTTAAGGGGTTTATATAAGTAGGCAGGTTAAGGCCGCTTCGTATACAATACGTGTAGGCAGATCTCTGTTATGCGTTGTTATCGTTCTTTCAATGTAGCATAAGGCAGCGAGGCCTATTCAAGTGTTAAGACTAAATACTTAGATTAATTGCTAAAGAGCTATAAGAAGGAGAGTTCTATCTAGGTAGTAAGGACTGTAGTCTTATATACACAAGTGCTTCTTCCATCTCTTCCTTAGATCGCTTAGATCGCAATCCTTAGGTTGCGATCCTTGCGATCCTTGCGATCCTGGATCGCTTAGATCGCAATCCTTAGGTTGCGATCCTTGCGATCCTTGCGATCCTGGATCGCTTAGATCGCAATCCTTAGGTTGCGATCCTTGCGATCCTTGCGATCCTTATCCGTATCGTTACATGATCTCTAGACCGCTCGTGCTCCTATTGGTCCATGTGCATTCTGCCGTGTGGAGCCTGTTTGGCTTCTTCTGCTTGCCGTGTGATGTGGTTATTACATTTAGGTGCTTTAAGCTATTCTTTGTTTAGCTTATAAATCCGATTAAATTTAAGATTAGTTCCTTCTTTTAATAGTTGTGAGGATCCAGCCTAATGGGAGAAATCACTGTTGGGTAAATCAAACTGGTTGAAAACTAAGCTAAAGAAGAAGAAAGATATCTACGCAAACAGGCCTGCTTCCTTCCTTCTTAAATAACTCCCTCCTTCCCTTTGTAATCTACTAGGTCCTATCTTACTAGCTCCTGCTTCTTGCCCGTATAAGTTACCGGCGGGCATAGGGTGGGATAGTCCGTAGCCAAGAGGTAGGGGTCTAGGGGGACGTAGGAGTCTTTAGGTTTCTGTGTTAATCGGGGTGTTGCATTATAGGCTCTCGCGGGATGTGTTACGTGGTGGGTTACGTGACACGGCCGACTGGTTGTTCCGAGCCGAGGGCGGAACCGAGGACTTACACCGGGCCATAGCCCGTTATAAAATCCTACTATTATTATTATAAAGGTATAAAAAAGGGCGGCATATTTAATATCGTTAATACTACTACTAACCCTTTTTTTCCTTTCCTCCTTTTAATTAAACGCTAAAACTAGACCATTAGTTTAATAAAGTAGTAAATACAATAAATAAGGCTATTACTAATATAGTTATTAAACGGTAAATTTAATAAAGAATTCGCTAAAAAGATTTAGCTATTTATAAAAGGCTCTTTAATGTTAGCAGCTAAAGCGGTTTAAATTTAAATAAACTTTAGCTGTATAAAGCTAGCTAAATAACAATGCTAGTTAGCTAAGGCTGTTAAAAATAAGCCTTCACAGTTAAGAGGAACCCTTACTATCAAGGATTCTAGAAATATAGGTATTTAGACAAGAAAAAGCGACAAAGCGAGGGTCTTAGTAAAGGCATAAAGGCCAGTTAAAATAGCGGCAAAAAGAGGTAAAGGCAGCAATACAAACATAAAAAGACGCCGCTAAGGCAGCGAAACTAAAATAAAAGGAAGCTTAAAAGCAGACGGTTTAAATGGTATATATATCCTAATTGTATTGTTTTTTTTTCAATTAATTATGAATTTTCTTCGTGGTGACAATGCCAGGGGGGGATTAAAAATCTGTCTGATAAAAAAATATGTCCAGCACTATCTATGGTGGTGCACGTTTTCGTGATCAGTTTAGGTGGGGCGTGGCACGAGTACCTTTGCGCGTTTTCGCCTATCCCTTTAAATGGGGTCGCGACACGGGTACGAGTACATACTACGGAGTACTCCGTACGCGTTATCTTTTATCCTTTATGGGCAATCTAATACCCCTTACAATACACAACCCTTTTCAGTCTTTTATTTCACCGATTACTCTATTTTCGTTATTATCCTTAGAGACAATAACAGCAACCATGGAAAGCGGTAATGTTACTGTGTCCGGAGTCCAAGAAGCGTTACAGCAGAAATTGATTGCAGGTTAGTCGCTTTCAATTTCACCAAACGCAGGTTTATACTCAAATCTAATCGAATCTATAATGAAGACTTGGGCATTGCTCCAACAGCAGTGGTATCAGGCGAATGGACAGTGGACAAAGCTGCGAATATGATACCAACCGGAAAACCTGAAGAAGGCTCCCTATCCCCTGTGCCATATTTCCACCTTTTAGAGCGACTGAAGACAACAAAGAGGGAAGGGTGGCGGAGATTCGGAATTACCCAGTGAGCCGCTGCAAACATTCTCTACTCAATGTGATCTTGATCTGACACTTGAAGTGGCGAATCCATTTCAGATCACATGTACCGCATGTCTCTTATTACCATGCTGGCTCCCCCATCGCTGTCGTCGCGACTCGACATGGCCCGATGTATGAAGATGTGTCTTATACATGACATGGCTGAATCACTTGTTGGCGATATCACTCCAGTTGACGGCGTACCGAAGCCAGAAAAAAGCCGCAGAGAAGCCTCGACTATGGATTATATCACCGAAACGTTACTTGGTAACGTCGGTGGTGGCAGCCCGGGTCAGGAAATGCGTGACATTTGGCAAGAATACGAGGATTCGAAGACATCGGAGAGCCTTTTCGTGCACGATGTCGACAAAATAGAACTTCTCTTGCAGATGGCCGAGTATGAGAAGCGTGCCGATGGTCGTATTGACCTAGGTGAATTTGCCTATGTGGCCACCAAACTGACACTTCCGGAAACGAACGAGTGGGCAGAGCAAATCCTCCGAGAACGCGACGCGTTTTGGGGTAGCCGCCAACATGTTCAGGGTGACCAAGGTGTTGATGGTGGTGTTTCTACAGAGCACAGAAAAATGCAAAATGCGTACTACACAGAGAACCGTAAAGGCTGGGAGCGGAAATGAATGATGGGATACTAAATAGATATATAAATTTCCCGATGGCTATAAATAGAGTTACTGGCGATAGTATCGAGTATTAATATTCTTAAACTTTCGCCTATATAAGGAATTCGCGATTCGGCGGATAAAACTTATAATCTAAATATATTATTATTATTATTATTATTATCCGCCTTTCTCAGCCAGTCCTGACTATTAGCGACTAGCTAGACAGAACCCTCTAGGGAAAAAATCTGTCACGGATCTAGGTGGTGTGTGTTCTAGCTAAGGCGTGTGCAGAATCTAAATATATTATTTAAAAAAAAATTAATAAAACAATATTAAATAATTTATAGCTTATATATAGTATACTACCATTTAAGCTTAGATTTAAAGAAACAGTAAATAAAGTTAATATTAAAAAAGTAACTTTAATAAGGACAAATATAAAGGTAATATAAAGTACTTTATAAAGCGCTATTATTTAATTTATTTATACAAAATAAAAACAATAAAGTTAATCTTAACCATACTAGTTTAAAGTAAGCTAAATATAAAACCTTTTAAAAACAATATTTAGCTAAAGTAGAAAATATTTGGGATTTATTTAAGTACTACAGAAAAAACAAAAATAATCTAGAAATGAAAATCTATTTATAAAGTAAAATTATTAATAGTTATAGTTATATATAGCCTTTTATTATTATTATTTATTAAATAGCTAGCTGTAACGGGCTATGGCCCGGTGTAAGTCCTCGGCCCTGCCCTCGGCTCGGAACAACCAGTCGGCCGTGTTACGTGGCCTGCCGCGTAATCCGACTAAACCTAATTAGGCGCATGCTAATACGCAGCACCTGCGCAAGAAGGCACATTGCGCCTATCTTGCAGTCTCCCTGCGCACGCCTTACGCGCTGCCTGCAACCCCCTTTCTAAGCCTTTACCTCTCGGCTATAGTCTGCTCTACTTAATGCTTAACGGTAACTTACACAAGCAGAGAGCAGGGGCTAGTAAGGGGGGATCTTGTAAACTAGGAAGAGAAGGAGGAAGCTATATAAAAAGGAAGGAAGTAGGCCTATTTGTGTAAATATTTTTCTTCTTCTTTAGCCTAGTTTTTAACTAGTTTAATTTACCTAACAGTAACTTCTTCTATTAGGCTGGATCCTTACAGTTAAGGCGTTATTAAGAGTACTCTTAAATAGCTTATTAAGCGTTTATTAGGTGCGTAACTAGCTTTTATATATTTTTTACGTTTAATGTAATAACCACATCACATAGCAAGCGGAAGAAGAAGCAAAACCACTCCACACGGCAGAATGCACACAGACCAATGGGAGCACAGGCGGTCTGGAGATCACGTAACAAGAAGAATAACCCCACACAGGGTTACTAAGAAGTAATCTGGACCACGTAACTAGACGATAACGGATAAGGATCATTAGGATCATTTAATAATCCAAATGATCCAAGGCCAGGATTACTAGGATTATCTAATAATCCAAGTGATCCAAGGAAGAGATGGAAGAAGCACTTGTGTATATAAGACTACAGTCCTTACCACCTAGATAGAACTCTCCTTCTTATAGCTCTTTAGCAATTAATCTAAGTATTTAGTCTTAACACCTAAATAGGCCTCGCTGCCTTATGCCACATTGAAAGAACGACAACAACAACGCACAACAGAGATTTGCCTATACGTATTGTACACAAAGCGGCCTTAACCTGCCTACTTATATAAACCCCTTAACACTACCAGGTTTATTACTGAGGAAATAGTGTGGTTTATAACATTTTAATTGCTCTTGTATAGTAAGGTTGACGCTACCTACTGTATAATACGAAGGCTACGTAATAGCTACTCTAAAACTATCTACTAAGGCAACTGCGCCTAATATAACGCAAAAGGAATGGAACATTCGGATTTAACAACTGATCGAGGATTAGAAGGCAACAATCGTTAAGCTGACTAAAGCTAGCAAGACGGAATTTAAACGACATGCAATAAAAGTTAAGGAACTTAAGGAACAGGTTAACAAAACTTATAGTGTTAAGAAAAAGGACTATAAAATGAATCTGCTAACACTATACGATAAGACTAAGGGCATACTTAAAGGATTTATTACTAAATGTAAGACCTACTATCGACACTATAACGAATAGTTTTTGGGAGACGAGGAAAAGATCTTTTTTGCCTCTTAGTGTATAATAGGAGACCCTCTTAACTGGATAGAACCTATTATTTGTAACTACTTAGACAACGACTAAGATAATAGAGACGATAATACTTAGAAGGTATTTAAAGACTTTAACAGCTTTAAACAATCCTTAAAGGATATCTTTGGAGACTTAGATAAAGACTAAACGAAAGAAAGAAAACTTATAAGATGTAAACAAAAGATATTTACATTAAAGTATGCCGCGACCTTTAGGCAGATATTATTATAGCTAGGCTAGGATAATAAACCCTTAATAAACTAGTTTTATATAGGACTTAAGGAAGAAGTAAAGGATAAACTTGCTAAATTGGAAAGACCGGACGAACTGTTAGCATTTATTACTATAGCCGTACGCATTAATAATCGACTATTTAAACGACGGATAAAGAGAAAGAAAAACGATAATAGTAACAACTAGCGAAGCACTCTTACTTACAAAGCTAATACTAGGAAAAAGGTGTACTACCCTAAGGCTACAGCGTATAATACTACACCTAAACCTATAAAACTTAATACGGCTTAACGAAAGAATAAACTAAGGATGCAAAAGATAAGGACCTTTAAATGCTATAATTGCGGCAAGATAAGGCACTATGCGCGTAACTGCAAACAACTTAAGAGGAAGCAACTTAAATAGCAACCTGTACCTAAAAACAAAGGATAAAAAGAGGTTAACGCAGCACGAAAAATCACTTTAAATAACAACCTAGTAATAATTAGAAAAGATTAGGACTATCCTTAGCATAAGCTGCAGTATTAGTCTAGCTGTTACAACAAACTCTGTTAACTGCATAACGCAGAAAAGGCTATTAGCGGATAGTATTTTAAGGCACTTAGAGGTAAGAAGACCCTAGCTGTAGGGGAGCGATTAAAACTGTTAAAAGAAGAACGCAGTTAACACCTAAGAGTAGAGGAACTTTAGACTACGATAGAATATACGATCTAAACAAAGGAGCTTAAACTTTAACTTAGAACCCGAATTCTAATACCTGCGCAACTAAAGGACTCTAATATGTATACGGGAAACGAAGTAGCGCTAGCGCCTAACACCGATTAAACCAGCCTCGCAATTATAGAACTTAAGGGCTATAAAAGAAAGAGGTTTTAGCAACAAGACCCTTTAACACTAGTCGAAGGAGACTATTAAATAATTAGCATTAGCACTAACGAGCACGCATAGTTAGCATGGTTTAGCTGCATTACCGACCACTGCTATCTGCACGAAAGGATAAAGTAAGTAAACGACTTTTACCTAAGACGGTACGAAAACAATCCTATTACAACACCCTTATTTAAGGCAAACCTCGAACACTAGGAGATAGCAGCATACAACTACGATAAACGATACGCAGTTATAGGATTAAGTCTAAACTATCCCGTTAAATGCCTACGAACGATAAAGGCATAGGAAGATTGCAAACACCCCTTTTACAAGGTGCATAAAGAAAACAAGCTACTTAATTAGCACTACAACCAAGACCTTTAAAGACAAGGCAAAGAAGAAGAAATCTCGAACGATTACAACGAGATAAAAAACGGGAACAGCTACTGTTAAAGGAGCAATAGTAGGCTACAGCAAACGATAACAAACTCTTAGGGGAAATAATAAAGGAATAAAGTAAATTATTGTTTAAAGTCTCCGTACAATTTAACGGAATTATAACTATAGCTATAATCGATAGCAAAGCCTAAGGGAACTACGTAGCCGCATTATTTATTAACAAGCATACAATACTATGGTATAAGAAAGAGGAACTATATCGACTTAATACCTTTAAAGGAGACGCTGTATCTTACAACGACGGAATAGTTAATAGGGAGACTAATTATCTACCTATCCTAATACAGGAAAGACTTAAACTAATATCTCTCGATATTATAGGTTTAGCGACATATAAGCTAATCTTGGGAATACCTTAGTTAAGAAGAACTAACCTTCGGATAAACTAGACTACTAGCTAGATTTAATAGGAAAACGCTACCCTAATAAAGGAACAGAATATTAGGAATAAGACGGAAGCGCACAACAGAAATTTAGCCTTTACGGATAGTTAGACAAAACTACGCAAGCGAATTTAACAGATATCTTTATACGATAAGGAGAGAGATTTAGCTAACGGAGAGGAGCTAAGTAAGAGCCTTGCGCGTAAATTAAAGGAATATAATAGAAATTTAGCCTTTACGGATAGTTAGACAAAACTACGCAAGCGAATTTAATAAATATCTTTATACGATAAAGAAAGAGATTTAGCCAACAAAAAGGAGCTAAGTAAGAGCCCTGCGTGCAAATTAAAGGAACATAATAGAAATTTAGCCTTTACAAATAGTTAGACAAAACTACGCAAGCGAATTTAACAGATATCTTTACACGACGAGGAGAGAAATTTAGCCAACGAAGAGGAGCTAAGTAAAAGCCCTGCGCGTAAATTAAAGGAATACAAAAGCACGCAAGAATAAGCACTAAAGGCCTATTAAACACGGAAACAAGATAAGGACGAACCTTTAGTCTACGTTAGAATGGTAGAAAACGCTACTAAAGAAAACAGTAAAGACTTAACGAACATCTTACTAGAATACAGAAAATTTAGCAAACTGTTTTAAGATAAGTTAGAAACAAGATTACCGGAACATAGCATTTAGGACTACAAGATACTATTAAAAGAAGGAACTAATCCTAGATTTAACCGGATCTACAAGCTAAACGAAGAACAGCTTAAGGTACTTAAGGAGTACTTTACAGAAAATCTCGATAAAGGATACATCTAAAGATCTACGTTACTAGCAAGATATTTACTTTTATTCGTACTTAAGAAGAACGGAAAGCTAAGACTATGCATAGACTATAGACAACTTAACGATATTACTATTAAGAATCGTTACCTATTACCCTTTATCTAAAAGCTGCGTAGAAGACTTTAGAAGGTAAAATAGTTTATAGCATTAAATCTTAAAGGAGCCTACAATCTTATACGAATAAAAGAAGGAGAAGAATGGAAAACAGCGTTTTAGACACGCTACGGATACTATAAGTACTTGGTTATGCTTTTCGGATTAACAAACGCGCCGGCATTATTCTAAGAAATAATTAATTAGGTATTGCGCGAATACTTAGACGATTTCGTAATTGCATACCTTAACGACATATTAATTTACTCGGAAACCCTTAAACAATACAAGGAGTATGTAACGAAAATACTGCAAAAGCTGTAAGACGCAAACCTTTTAGTCGAACCAAAGAAAAGCAGGTTTTACACCTAAGAAGTCGACTATTTAAGATTTACAATTACACTAAGACAAATCTATATGCAAAAATCGAAGATTGAAGCTATTAAAACTTGGCCTATACCTACAAGTACTACGGAAGTTAAAGGATTTCTAAGATTTACTAACTTTTACAGATAATTTATTAAAAGCTATAGCAACATTGTAAAACTACTTACGGAACTTACGGGAAAGGATAAGATATTTAAATAGACTAATAAAGAATAAACAGCTTTTAATAAAATTAAAGACCTTATTATATAAGAACCAGTATTAATAAAGGCAAACCTAGAAAAGGAATACGAAATTAAAACAAATGCATTAAACTTTACAATTAAAGGACAGTTAGGCTAAAAAGATGGGAACGGAAAGCTGTACCTAGTAGCCTTCTTCTTAAGAAAACTTACCGAACCTAAACTTAACTACCTAATCTACGACAAAAAACTTATAGCAATTATCTACGCATTCTAAGACTAGCAGCACCACCTAATCGAAGTAAGATATAAGATTAAAGTGTATACAGACTATAAGAATCTAACACAGTTTACAACCACCAAGGTCCTTAACAAAAGACAGACTAAATAGGCGGAATTCTTATTGCAATTTAACTTTCGCATTATATACCGAAAAGGATCGGAAAACAGCAAGGCTAACGCACTTAGCAAACGCGTGGACTATTAACAAGACGTACTACTAGAAGCATAGACGATACTTTAAGTTATAGCAGAAGGAGATCTTACTATAGGAAAGAAACTTTTAGCAGCATACCGAACACTAGCAAACAACGAATGGCTAGAAGACCTTGCAAAGGCACAACGGAATATAATAACGGAAGAATAAAATTAAACAATACAGAATACAGACGATAAACTTTAAAAGTACTATAATAAAACCTACGTACTACAGGCACTTTAGGAAAGGCTAATTTAGCAACTTTATAAAGCCCTAGCCTACGGACATTAGGGAATTAGAGCAACGATAAATAGGATTAGACGAACCTACGACTTCCCTGGAATTAAAAAGAAAATCGAACAAATACTGGCAAAATGCAATACGTGTAAGAAAACTAAGACGGAAAGATACAAACCTTATAGATTACTTAAACTACTACTAATTCTAATATAAGCATAAGGATTAATTAGTCTTAACTTTATTACTAAGCTACCACTATCGAAGGAACCTTTAACTAGGACCTTTTACAATAGCATACTAGTAATAGTAGATAAACTTATAAAGTATTTATACTTTATTCTGTACAAGGAAGCTAGTAACGCAGAAAAACTTGCGTATACATTTTTATAAAACATTATTAGTTAACACGGTCTACTAAACGAAATAGTATTAAACAGAAACAAGCTATTTACATTAAACTTTTAGAAATTACTTATAGCACAACTCAAAACAAAACACAGATTATCCACGGCTTACTACCTATAAACAGATGGATAGACAGAACGACTTAACTAAATACTAGAATAATACCTTCAATGCTACGTTAACTAACTATAAGACGATTAGGTTAAATGGCTACCGCTAGCATAGTTCGCTTATAATAGCGCAACTACTAATACTATAAAGATGTTACTATTCTACGCAAACTACGGTTACAAACTAAAAGCCTACAAATAAGAAAACAAAGAAACTAAAGCACTAAAGGCAATTTAATAAGTAGATAAGATTTAAAAACTTTAAGAATAACTACGAACAAACCTTAAATTCGTATAAAAACGTATAACGCACTATGCAAACAAGTTAAGGATTAAGGGACTAACCTTAAAGGAGGGAGATAAAGTGTATCTTCTTTAAAGAAACTTAAAAACAAAACGACTAAGCGAAAAACTCGACTATAAGAAAATCGGACTATTTTAGATTGAAAAGAAGCTGTTAAACACTAACTTTAAGTTAGCACTACTAACCAATATGCGAATATACCTAGTATTCTACATATCGCTACTAAAACTAGCACACTTAAACACCCGATTAAAAACAACATATAAAGCAGACGATACTAAAGAATACAAAGTTAAAGAAATTAGGAACGAACGAGTTAAAGGCAGATAGAAAGAATATCTAGTAAAATAAAAGAACTATTTAAAAGCAGAAAACACATAAAAGCTAGTTACAAACTTAATAAACGCTTAACAAATCCTTTAGGATTACTACCAACAACGCTTTAACCCAACACCTTAGAAATTACACTAAAAAACGACTTAAAAGCTAGCAAGGCATCCTAGTTAACCTTAGAAACAACCGGAATAGCGGTAGGCGCGGCAAGCTTAACAGCTGCAGCGGCCTTACGCTCCTAGCGCTCCAACTCGTCTAACTCCTCGATAAAATTAAGACTACGCGCAATAGCACGAAGCATTTTCTTACGCTATAACTTCTTTTAAAAACAAAGACGCTCGATCTTCGCGTTAACACAACGGCGCTCCTCCTCGGCGGCTTCCAACTTAAGCTTAACCTTTTCGTGCTAAGCACTAATACGGCGAAGCTGTTAAACGGAAAAACCCTAAACGTCGCAAAAAGGAAGGTTAAGGCGAATGCACTCCGAACAACGAGAAGAATCCAAGGACAAGACACAGCAGAAAGAAAAACGACGCCTAGCATAAGACAAGCAAGTAGGCATTACTGCAGGATAAGCAAGAACCAACTTAAGAAGATCGTTACAATGTTAGGTTTTGCGCAAACGATAAACACAACCGCTAGATACACGGTTAGACATCGTTATAAAAAGAAAAGAGAATGCAGGAGGAAAAACTTACTTTAAGAACAAAGTATAGGAGGAGGGAGGTAATGTAATAACTACATTATATAGCAAGCGGAAGAAGAAGCAGAACTACTCTATACGGCAGAATGCACACAGACTAATGGGAGCACAGGCGGTTTGAAGATTACGTAACAAGAAGAATAACCCTACACAGGGTTACTAAGAAGTGATTTAGACTACGTAACTAGACGATAACGAATAAGGATTATTAGGATTATCTAATGATTTAAATAATCCAAGGCTAGGATTACTAGGATTATCTAATAATCTAAGTAATCTAAGGAAGAGATGGAAGAAGCACTTGTGTGTATAAAACTACAGTCCCTACCACCTAGATAGAACTCTCCTTTTTACAGCTCTTTAGCAATTAATCTAAGTATTTAGTCTTAACACCTGAATAGGCCTTGCTGCCTTATACTACATTGAAAGAACGATAATAACAACGCACAACAGAGATTTGCCTATACGTATTGTACACGAAGCGGCCTTAACCTGCCTACTTATATAAACCCCTTGACACTACTAGGTTTATTACTGAGGAAATAGTGTGGTTTATAACATTTAAGTAGTTTTTTTTATTTACCTTTAACTTATTCGTTCTTAATTTTTTTAACTTTATATTTTTTAGTATTATTTACTTTATATATTGTTTTTAATTAAGTGTTTACGTATGCTAGTTTTAGTCGCAATATATAGAACACCAGGTATATTTATATATTTATTAGTAGTGCTAACTTAAAGTTAGTTTTTAACAGTTTTTCTTTAATTTAAAATATTCTTATAGTTAAGTTTTTCGCTTAGTTATATCGTTTTTAAATTTCTTTAAAGAAGATACACTTTATTTTCCTCCTTTAAAGTTAGTTCCTTAATCCTTAACTTGTTTGTATAGTGCGTTATACGTTCTCTTATAAATTTAAGGTTTGTTTATAGTTGTTCTTAAACTTTTTAAATTCTATTTACTTATTATATTGCCTTTAGTGCTTTAGTTTCCTTATTATCTTATTTAGAAGCTATTAGTTTATAACCGTAGTTTATATAAAATAATAATATCTTTATAGTATTAGTAGTTGCGCTATTATAAGCAAACTATGCTAACGGTAACTATGTTTTATAGTTAGTTAACGTAGCATTAAATGTATTGTTTTAGTATTTAGTTAGGTTATTTTATTTGTTTATTTGTTTATAAGTAGTAAGCTGTAAATAACCTATGTTTTGTTTTAAGTTATACTATAAGTAACTTTTAAACTTTTAATGTAAATAGTTTGTTTTTATCTAATACTATCTTGTTTAGTAGACTGTGTTAACTAATAATGTTTTGTAACAATCTATAGGCAAGTGTTTTTGCGTTGCTAGCTTTTTTATACAGAATAAAGTATAAATACTCTTTAAGTTTATCTATTATTACTAGTATAATATTATAAAAGGGCTTAGTTAAAGGTTTCTTTAATAGCAGTAACTTAATAATAAAGTTTAGGCTAATAAATCCTTATGTTTATATTAAGACTAGTAGTAACTATAGTAATTTATAAGGTTTATATCTTTTTATCTTCGTTTTTTTATACGTATTGTATTTTGCTAGTATTTACTTAATTTTCTTTTTAATTTTCAAGAAGTTATAGGTTCGTTTAATCCTATTTATTGTAACGGGCTATAGCCCGGTATAAGTCCTCGGCTCCGCCCTTAGCTCGGAACAACCAGTAGGCCGTGTTACGTAGCCTGCCGCGCGACCCGACCAAACCTAATTGGGCGCACGCCAATTAGCACATTGCGCCCATCTTGCGCACGCGCTGCCACGGACCAATGGGAGCACGAGCGGTCTGGCGATTACGTGACAAGGACAAGCGATCCTACACAGGATTACTGAGAGTGATCCCGATCGCATGACTAGGAGTGATCACGGTGATTACTGTGATTACGGTGATTAGGAGTGATTACTATTACTACGGTGATTACTGTGATTACGGTGATTAGGAGTGATTACTATTACTACGGTAATTACTGTAATTACGGTAATTAGGAGTGATTACTATTACTACGGTGATTACTGTAATTACGGTGATTAGGAGTAATTACTATTACTACGGTGATTAAGGGTGATTAGGAGTAATTACTATTACCACGGTAATTAAAGGTGATTTAAGGAAGAGATGGAAGAAGCACTCGTGTATATAAGAAGAGAGGAAGCAGGCCTGTTTGTATAGATATCTTTCTTCTTCTTTAGCTTAGTTTTTAACTAGTTTAATTCACCTAACAGCGACTTCTCCCATTAGGCTGGATCCTTACATTTATTATTAATTTAATTCTTTAATATTTGTAGGCTAGTACTTTATAAAGTTGCTAAATTAGCCTTTTTTAAAGTGCCCTTAGTATATAGGTTCTATTGTTATACTTTTAAAGTTTATTGTTTATTTCCTTTATTATTTAGTCTTATTCTTTTATTATTATGTTTTATTATGCTTGTTTAAGATTTTTTAGCTATTCGTTATCTGCTAGTATTTAGTATGCTGCTAAAAGTTTCTTTTTTATAGTAAGATCTTCTTTCGCTATAATTTAAAATATTATTTATACTTTTAGTAGTATATTCTACTAATAGTTTATGCGTTTGCTAAGTGCGTTAGCCTTGCTATTCTTTAATCCTTTTTAGTATATAATGTAAAAGTTAAATTGTAATAAGAATTCCGCCTATTTAATTTGTTTTTTATTTAAAACCTTAGTAGTTGTAAACTGTGTTAGATTTTTATAGCTTGTATATACTTTAATCTTATGGTTCACTTTAATTAGGTAGTGCTGCTAGTCTTAAAATGCGTAGATAATTGCTATTTTTTTAGCCTAACTATCCTTTAATTATAAAGTTTGATGCATTTATTTTGATTTTATATTCCTTTTTTAAGTTTGCGTTTATTAATACTAGTTTTTTTATTAGTTTATTTAAATATTTTATCTTTTTCCGTAAGTTTTATAAGTAGTTTTGCAATGTTACTATAACTTTTAATAAATTGTTTGTAAAAGTTAGTAAATATTAAAAATCATCTAAGTTTTGTAATACTTATAGGTGTAGGCTAAGTTTTAATAGCTTTAATCTTTAATTTCTATATATAGATTTATCTTGGTATAATCGTAAATCCTAGGTAGTTAACTTCTTAAATATAAAACTTGCTTTTTTCTAGCTTAATTAAAAGGTTTACGTTTTAAAGCTTTTATAGTATTTTTATTATGTACTCTTTATATTCGTTAAAGAGTTTTAAGTAAATTAATATACTGTTAAGGTACGTAATTATAAAATCGTTTAAGTGTTTACGCAATACCTAATCAATTATATCTTAAAACGATTCCAGTGCGTTTATTAGTTTAAAAGGCATTACTAAATACTTATAGTGTTTGTAGCGTGTTTTAAACGCTATCTTTTATTCTTCCCCCTTTTTTATTTATATAAGATTGTAAGCTTTTTTAAGATTTATGTTATAAACCACACTATTTCCTCAGTAATAAACCTGGTGGTGTCAAGGGGTTTATATAAGTAGGCAGGTCGAGGCCGCTTCGTGTACAATACGTGTAGGCAGATCTCTATTGTGCGTTGTTGTTGTCGTTCTTTTAATGTAGCATAAGGCAGCGAGGCCTATTTAGGTGTTAAGACTAAATACTTAGATTAATTGCTAAAGAGCTGTAAGAAGAAGAGTGCTATCTAGGTGGTAGGGACTGTAGTCTTATATACACGAGTGCTTCTTCCATCTCTTCCTTAGATCGCTTGGATCGCAATCCTTAGGTTGCGATCCCTGCGATCCTTGCGATCCTGGATCGCTTGGATCGCAATTCTTGGGTTGCGATCCTTGCGATCCTTGCGATCCTTATCCGTATCGTCACGTGATCTCCAGACCGCTCGTGCTCCTATTGGTCCATGTGCATTCTGCCGTGTGGAGCCTGTTTGGCTTCTTCTGCTTGCCGTGTGATGTGGTTATTATAATTTAATGCTGTAAACTATTTTTCCTTTTAAAGTCTTTTGCGTAGCTTTTTAATAAGTAACAACGGGTACCGATTTTTAATAGTAATATCGTTAAGTTGTTTATAGTTTATATATAGTCTTAGTTTTCTGTTCTTTATTAGTATAAATAAGAGTAAATATTTTGCTAATAACGTAGATTCTTTAATATATTCTTTATTAATATATTTTATAAGGTACTGTTTAAAATGCTTTAAGCTATTCTTTGTTTAGCTTGTAAATTTAATTATATCTAGGATCAGTTTTTCTTTTAGTAATATTTTATTGTCTTAAATACTATGTTTTAGTAGTTTTATTTCTAGCTTATTTTAGAATAGTTTTCTAAATTTCCTATATTCCGGTAAAATACTTGTTAAGTCTTTACTGTTTTCTTTAGTAGCGTTTCCTACCATCTTAATGTAAGCTAAGGGCTTATCCTTATCTTATTTTTGTATTTAATAGGCTTTTAGTGCGTATTTTTACATGCCTTTATATTTCTTTAGTTTGCGCGCAAGGCTTAATTCTTCTTAACTAAGGTATTTCTAAAATTAGCTTATATAACTTAATAAAGTAGTAGTAGTGGCCTTTAAGCTGTTTATGGTTTTAAAGAAGTATAGTTACGGCTAGGGTGTTTTAATATGTATTAGCTGCTTAGTTTAAAAGGTAGGTTTAAAGACTTTTTTTAGTATTAATTATAGTATATAAAAAGTATATATTACTTTATAATAAACTATTAAAGCATTTTATTTTATTTTATAACCAAACTAAGAGTATTAACTCCTTTAAAGCTTTAGAAATCTTTTGTTTTATTTTTTAAAGCCTTTTTATTTTATAATTAAAATTTAAATATTATTAATCTTATAGTTTATTACTTTTAACTAAAACATTCTTTAATAACCTTGTTTACTAGTATTTAGTAGTTTTAAACTAACGTAAGTAATAAGCAAGTTAGCTACACAAGCAAGTTAGCCACTTACCACTAAAATTTAAATCTTCTTTCTTTAACATATCATTTTTTAAGAACAAACGATAAATTCATCTTTAAAAGAAAGTAAAATACTCTTCACTCTCCAAGCTATTAAAAACTCTGAAAAATTAAGTGTTTAACAAGCTGCCACCTTATATAAAGTTAATCGCAAAACACTACAAAACAAAATAAACGGCTAACGCGCTTAACAAAACACCCGCGCCAAATCTTCGAAATTAAAAGAGTTAGAAGAGAATGCTCTTCTCTAATATATTCTCGACCTAAATGCACGAGGATTTTCGCCTAGGCTAGCGGACGCGGAAGATATAGCTAATGTTTTGCTAGCAAAGCGCGACGTAAAACGCGTTAAAAAGCGCTAGGCATTTAACTTTGTTAAACGACAACTAAACCTTTAAACGCGTTTTAATCATGCCTATAACTACTAAAGAGCCCTTTAAAAAGATCCTAAAAAAATTAACGCGTGGTTTGCTTTAGTGTAGAATTTGCGCGCTAAGCACGGTATTGTTAACGCAGACGTATATAACTTTAACGAGACTAGCTTTGTAATTAGCATTATTACCCCGTTTATAGTCCTTACGCGCGCTAAACGACACGGGAAAGCAAAGATAGTCTAGCTAGGCAATCGAGAATAGGCTACGGTAATTTAGGAAGTAAATGTAAAGGGCTAGTATATCCTACTATTTATTATGGTAAAAGGGGGCTACTACCTTGCTAACTAGTATACAAAGTGCAACCTTCCGCCTAAATAGGTAATTAAACCTACGAGTAATAAATAAACCGATAATAAGATAGGCCTAAACTAGATTCGGCTTTTAATTAATATATAACTTATTGCTTTATTAGTAAATATTAAATTTTAGTAATTAACGGCTACGGCAGTTATATATCGGCCGAATTTAACCGCTTTTATAAAGAGAAATATATTATTACTATCTTTATACCTTTACACTTATCTTATTTACTTTAACTACTTAACGTTAGATGTTTTGCTTTATTAAAGCAGGCGTACGGTTGCAAAATTAAGTTATTAATAAAGTCTTATATTAGCTATTTAACTAAGACAGAATTCTTTATTGCGTTTTAATTAGCTTTTTTAGCCGTTTTTATAAAAGAAAATGTTAAGGCTAGATTTAAAAGAGCTAGCTTAGTACCTTACAATTTAAAGGCCGTTTTATTAAAACTAAATGTAAAGTTGCGGACGCTATTACCTTTAGGCTCTCGCCTAATAAGCGCTAACCTTTAGGTCTTTTAAACACTATACAACCTAATAAAGGCAGTCTTACAGTCTAAATTTATTAAAAATCATATTACCGGTTATTAAGACAATTCTCTAACACTAATTTTCAGTGCAATTAACCAGTTCGCTAAAGGTGTGCAAGCAATAATACACTTATACGCCTTATTAACGGCCAAGGTTCAAGCACTTTAACAAGCAAATACGGCACTAAGTAAACGCTAAAGAGCTAAAAAGACATGTATAAGGCTTAGAGGATTTTTACAGTTTAAAAAGGGCACGATTTACTAGATAAGAAGGGCGTGTAAGAGTAAATACAGCAGGAAACGCAGGCAAGAAGTGGTCGGCAAAGGAGGGCTAAGCTGGGTGGGCGGCGCTGTAGTACTTGCGGCGAGAGAGGATATAATGCGCGCACTTGTCTAAAGGAAGCAGCAATGTCTAAGGTATATAGTTTTGAGTAGTTTTAATTGATTTTACTTGTTGTGGTTCAATAATAACTTTTTGCTGTAAAAGTTGTGGAAAATGGCTAACTCGCTTGTATGGCTAACTCGCTTATTACTTACGTTATTATAAATATATTTAATACTATAAGCTTATACTTAGGTTTATAAATTTACTGTAAATTAGTTTTAGCGTTTATTTATTATCTTAATTAATAAAGTTTTCTTTGTAACCTTAGTTTTAATCCTTATATTATCTTTTTAGTAACTATTACTCTTGTTATTACTAAAGCAAATACTGAAAGCTTTACTAGTTTTAAAGCTGTAATAATGAACTACTTACATATCTTTTAGTGAGTTACTTTACTATATAACGCTATAATATAACCTAGAATACATTTATAATATACTTTACTGTTACTAAGTAACATAGTACTAGCTATAACGAAGGTTAGCCATTAATAATTAATGTTTTTTAATTATAACTTTAAAAAGCAAATATTCTATATTAGTATAAAAATATATTACTTATAGCCAAGGTTGGAAAACTAGTACACTAGTACTAGTATACTAGTATTACTAATAGTATTAATAGCTTTTAACTTATAATAATGTTAAGAAAGTAAGTAATAATATAGTAAGGTACGTAATAAATAAAGTACGTAATAGTATTTAAAAGAAAAAGAAATAATAAGCAAGTAAGTAAAAGTAACTAACTAACTAACTAACTAACTAACTAATTAAGTAACTAACTAATAAGTTCTTAATTACTATCCTTATCACTATCAAGTCCTTCTTAAACTTATTTAAATCTTTAATCTTCCAACTTTTTGATAAAAGAATCTTTTTAACTATATCCAGAAGAAGCTTATTTCTAGGCTTAGTAATAACATTATTACCAATAAAGAAAGAGCTTTTAATAGCCCCTAATGTAGCAGGAATAGCTAGGTAATGCCTAGCTAGTATGCTTAAAATAGGGTATTTTAAAGCACTATTAGCCCAGTACTTTAAAGGATCAGTCTAGTAATAAATTAGTTAACTATTATATACTTTATATTAAAAGAGTTTTGTTTAACTTACCTTCTCACCTTCTTCTTCTTTTTTAAGGTATAAGATATATTCGTCTTTTAAATTAGCTTTTGAAATAAATAAATCTTTTTCTAAATCGTTGTTTGAATTGTTGCTTAAAAAATTTCTACATAGGTCTTCGTTTAATTCATTAAAATATATATTAATAGGAAGGTTATTAACCCTATTTTTCATTCTATAATAAACTTAGTTAGTATAAAGTATAGTTAGTATAAAGTAAAGTAAATAATTAAAAACTTACTTAAAGTATTCGTCTTTAAGCATATTAGTAGCATCACTTAAAATATAGTTATAGTGAGCTAGTAAGCCATTTTTTTAAAGTGTCTTTTTTTAAATCTAGGGTCTAAAATAACACTTAAAATATAAGGCTTGTCTATATTTTTAGGTAAGAGTTAACTTGGAAAGTATTTATTTAGCTTTAATAAACCAGCGTTAATAGCGGTTAAAAAGTTGTTAAACTACTCTTTCTGGTTTAATAGTTAGTTAAAAAAGTAAGTAAGTAAGTAAAAAAGTAAAGTTAACTTACTAAAGTGTTGTCTCTTAATGCTTGCTTATTAAAGTCAGACTTTAAGTTATTAAGCTTATTATATATAATATATATATATATATAATAATGCTTTAGGTAAAGTTGTATAAACTTGTCCTTGTAACTAAATACTAGGCTTTAAAAAAACCTCTAAAATTTGTATAAGGTTTTTAATAACAAGCTAGTCTTCCGAATATAAGAAAAGACCTTTAAATTCGTTACTAGTAGTAATATTATATATTATAGATATAAAGCAACACTTTATAACCTAAGTAAACTATTACTATTATTAAATGTTATTCAGCAATAGTTTCTTACAAAATAAATATTATATTACGCTTATACAAACTATTGAAAAAGTATACTATAAGCGGTATACTAGCCGTAGTATTTAAAGCTACTAAGGTAAACGGTAAAGACTTTAAGTTAAGATAAATCTTTAATAATAACTAAAGCTTTCTATAAAACCACTTTTTATATAAAAAAAACTTATACTGTTACAGACCGCCATAACAGCCTAAGGCTCCCACCTGCTCGGTGCCTTTCTCCCATCCCATAGGAAGCGATTGCACAATCAAGTGACAGCCTGCCTGCCTAAGGCACCCACCTGCTCGGTGCCTCTCTCCCTCCCTATAGAGAGAGACTGCGCAAGCGCCTACCTAAGGCTCCCACTTAAGACCCACTCCTAGAGTACTGCCACTGCACACCGCTCTGGTAAATATATATCCACGAAGAATCCTGCATCTAAAACGTAGCTCCTTAAGCTACGTCTTCATTAACAACCTAACTCTGCCTGCACCTTTGTAGAAGACTAGCCATTCTGAATATACCTTTTTGTCCCGAATCCCGGCCCCGCCTACCTGTCCGCCTACCCGTCTGTAACACTACGTAGCTCCTTCTTATAGGCGCCGCCGAGATGCCTAAACTGCTTTCCCTTTTAGTTATGCCCTTAAGCATTAACGAGTACGCTTGCTACTTTGCAGACTACCTAGATAAATAATATTTTAAATACTTTAGCGCGATATACACCCGAATTTAGGTGTAGGGAAAGGAATTGGCTTCCCTTTACGCCTGAATTTAAGAGTAGAGAGATGATATAACCGCTGTTTGCAGGCAAGCTATACTTTTAAAGACGCAGCTTAGCTAGTTTTAAGCTAAAGCTATAAAGGCTAAGATTAAAGCTGCTATAGCAACTTAGCTTGCTACACTCTTTATACTAACCTTGTAACGATGTTTAAGAATTCAGTGCTATTATAGCGCCAAAAAGGAGGGAGGCCCAGTCATCTTAGAAGAAGGAGGTGCAAATGCGTAGAAACACCTCTACTTCTTGGTTGGCCCTTTCCGTAGCGCCGTCGGTCTAAGGATAAAAAGCAGTCGAGAGTCTGCGCACAATATGCAGCCTTTTACAGATCTCTCCCTATAGCATCGAGATAAACTAAGGACCTTGGTCGGAGACGATAGAATTTAGCAGGCCATGGTAAGCAAAGACGAATCTAGCTAAGGCTTCGGCTTTATCGACGGACTTTATCTTCCCTATTAGGACTAAAACAATAAACTTTAAAAGGCGGTCTGTTACTACTAAAAGGTTTTTGCAGGGCGTGCCTTAAGGAGGGGTTAAAGGAGGCAATTCCGTAACAAAATTAACAGCTAATTTAGCCTACGGCCGGTTTGGAATAGGAAGCGGCCTAAGGAGTCCTCTCTTTACTTCTCTCCACACTTTTGCTTTGCCGCATACGTTATAGTTCATAACTAGCCTTTGCACGTTTGATAAAAGGCCCGGCTACGTGTATTCTTTAAAGACTAGGTCTCTAGTTCCCTCTTAGCTTAGGTAACTAAATAAAGGGGAGTTTTAAATTTTTTAAACTAAGGCCGTGCGGAGGGGTTTAAAGTATGGTATTTAAATCTAGTCTCTTTAGCGTAGACGGTGTTAAGGATCTACCGAGCATTCTGTAATTGTAATAGGTAAGCTGAAGGATTTTAGGAACTAACGGGCACCTTTTTAAACGGCCTTTTTTAGCTTAAAGTATTGCGGGTTAGTAGCTAAGCCTTGTTGCTATAAAGCGGTTAAAGATTTGTTGTTAAAGGAGGATTTTAGGGCTAGTGTTTTTAGGGCTAGTGTCTGTGCTAGACTAGCTTTAAGGTTTATAAGTTTTTTGTCTGGCGTACCCTCGTTACTGTGGGGAATGTAGCTAAGCTTTACTTTAAGAGAGCCGTTAGCTTAAAAGGAGAGAAGGGTACGGTTTCTCCTAGAAATCCTTTCGTCTTTTGCTCTTGTAAGGAGGTCTTGCTCCCTTTGAGATAATGCGTTAGAGACTACTTAAAGGGCTTTAGGGCGGTGTATAATAGAGAAGTTAAAGTCGGAAAGTTTAGCAGGCCTACCTTTCGGCTAAGTGTTGCTTTGTCTTAAAGTAACCTAGGTTTCGATAATTAGAGTGCACTTTAAACGGTTTGCCTACTAGCTTTAGCCTTTACTCTTGTAAGCAGCTTACTACAGCCAGCATTTCTTTATTATAGATAGGGTAGTTAGCCTTAGTAGGAATAAGCTTTTAAGAGTAGTAGCCAACAAGGTGCTATAAAGCGTCTTACGGGTTTAGCTAAGAGAGGACTCTACCTAATATGTAGCTTAAGGCATTAGCTTTAACCTTAGTTTTGCGGTTAGGGTGATAGGCAGTAAGCAAAGGCGCTAATACTAGTGCTTTTTTAAAGAGTTAAAAGAGGCTTAACATTTAAGAGTTTAAGAGAAGGCACGGTCTTTCTTAGTAAGCGAGGTAAGCGTAGCGGCTAGTCTGGAAAAGTTTTTAATAAAAACGCGGTAGTAATTTAAAAAGCTAAGGAAGCTATAAACGCCTTTTACGTTACAAGGCTCCCTCTACGCTTAAATCGTAGAGATCTTTTCTAGGTCTACCTTAAGTCCTTTTCCGGGGACTACAAGGTACCCAAGAAAGCGTGTCTCTTTTACTTTAAAGCGGGACTTAGTCTAGTTAAGCTGCAAGCCTGCCTTTAACAGCTTGGTAACTGTGCTTAAGACTTTTGTCTAGTGGTCTTTCCGAGAGCCGTTAGAATAAATAACTACGTTATCGATGTAGGCGGCTACCTACCGGCTAAAGGATTTGCAAAGCACGTGGTTTATATATCGTTAAAAGCTGGCGAGTGCTCCTTGGAGGCTAAAGGGAGTAACTAGCCATTTAAAAGACCTAAGCCTTGTTTAAAAGGCAGTCTTTTATTTATTACCGGGCTTAATCCGAAGTCGGTAAAAGGTAAAGATAACGTTAAGCTTAGAAATGTAGCGGTAAAAGGCAATTTCGCAAAGGGTCTTAGCAATTAGTAGTAAAGGATATGCGTCCTTAATCGTTATTGCATTTAGCCCTCGATAGTCTACGCAGAAGCGCAGCCTACCGCTGGGTTTCTTAACGAAAAGGATGGGTGCAGCAGTAGACGAGGATAAAGGACGAATAAAGCCTTGTTTCTCCAATTTAGAGAGTGTTTTCTTAAGCACTAAGAGCTCTTCCTATAACATTAAATAAAGCGGCCGGGCTAGCACAACGGCGCTATCTTAGAGATTAATCTTGTAGTTATAGCCTAGGCGGATTAGGGGAAGCTTCTTTGCTTCCTTTCGATTAAATGCGGCTAGCGCAGGGACTAGCTAGTCTAGGGCTTTAGATATAGGATCGGGATAGATCTTTTCTTAGAGTGCGGCCTGCACGTCGTCTAAAGTAACAGCGTAAAGTTTTAAAGTCTTGGTAAGAAGGTGCTTGTTTGCTTAGTCGAAATAGCGGTAGCTAAGAGTATCGTGCCTTTTAACGTTACTTAAAAAGGTTTTTGCAAAACAATCTAATTCTAAGCAAGGCGAAGAGAGGTATCGTGCTTAACAAGCTAGCTAATGTTAAGAATTACATGATTTATTTAACCGAGGATAACGTAGGCCGTAGTCTTCCGTACAAATCCTCTAACATTTAGCAAAAAGGTAGCCACCTTATCGATAATTAAAGGGTTTTTCTAGTATGCTACTTGTTTAAGGGGGCATGGCGCAATCGAGGTAGTTGCAGGGTAAAGGCGTTTAACTAGCTGCTTAGAGACAATAGTATAGCAAAGGCATCTAAAGTCTATAAACGGGCGTACATTCGTTTCTTCGATAAAGGCGTCTAAATACATGCTATAATCCGATTCTAGTTCCTTTACAAACTTCGTCCCTAAAGGCTCTTAGGCAAGACTTAGCTTAAAAGCACCTAGTTTTCTGACTTAGATTCTACTTTAAACGTTTTAAGGGTCTCGAACGGTTTAGGTAAGTTAAAGGCAGGTTTCTTCGTCGTGGTTCTTATTGCCGCTTTCTTGGCCCTTGCAGGCTAAACATAGGACAAGGCAAAGTTCAGTTTAAGACAGTTAAGCTTTAAGTGCCTAAACTTGCCACAGTAGTAGCATAGCCCTTTCGCCCGCCGAACGTCTCCTTCTTTGTCGGTTAAACAACTAGCGGCGGTGCGCATAGGAGGGTCTAGGTTTATAGCTTCGGGATATGCCGGAGAAGGCTTAGTCTTCTCCGGCCTAGGCCAGTCCGAATATTTTAGCGAGTTTAAACAAGAGCTAACCGTAAAAAGCTAATGCACAAAACCTTGGTAATCGTCTGGGATTTATGCTGTAACCATAGTTCGACAAAGATTACGGGACAAGGAGTTGTTTAAATAGCTTTTCTTAACTTGTTTTAAAGCCGAGGCTAAACTAGTTTTAGCAAGGAGGCGTTTAAAGCGAGGCAAGAATAGGGCGAAAGTTTCGTTAGGTCGCTGCTTTAACGTTTAAAGCTAGTTAAGGGAGCGGGCGGCTATGTTTAGATTAACAAAGATGGAGTCTATATGGACTAAGAAATGGTTAGCATTGCAGTTTGCGTCGGATACCGCTTTTATAAACGAGGCTATTAACAACGTAGCCTTTAGGTTAAGTCGGGAAAGCAAATAGGAAAACTAGGCGTCTAGTAACCTAATAGCTAGTCCGTCTGTCCTAATCTTGCTTCTAGCTCCTAAGGACTACGCACGATAATCCTTTCGGTTACCTAAAAAGCAAAGGATATTTAAAAGAACCTTTTTCAAGCGCGTAGTTACGGAAGCGAGGGTTATAGGAGCTGGTTCCAACGTAGTAGCCGCTTTTTCAACAGCAAGAGTAGGAGCAAGGGCGGGGATAGGTGCAGGTACTTCTAGGGCCTCAATGCAAGTGATAATATAATGCAACGCAGCTTTCAAATTAAAGCTTTGCGCTAGCGCAAGAGGCAGGGGTTAGTTAGTGTTTATACTAATTTATAATAGCACAAAGTATAGTCCAAGAGATTGCTTTAAAAAGCATAAGGTTCGGTTTAAGGGTTTGCTTCGAAAAGCACAAAGTTCGATTTAAAAGATTGCTTTAAAAAGCACAACGTTCGGTTTAAGAGATTGCTTTAAAAAGCACAAAGTTCAATTTAAAAGATTGCTTCGAAAAGCACAAAGTTCGGTCTAAGAGATAGAATAAGCTTAGTTTTATATAAGAATCTAGCCTAATAAAAGAAGTCGCTGTTAGGTAAATTAAACTAGTTAAAAACTAAGCTAAAGAAGAAAAAAGATATCTACACAAACAAGCCTGCCTCCTCCCTTCTTATATACACGAGTGCTTCTTTTATTTCTTCCTAGATCGCTTAAATCGCAAACCTTAGGTTGCGATTCTTGCGATCCTTGCGATCCTTATCCGTATCGTCACGTAACTTTCAGACCGCCTGTGCTCTTATTAGTCCGTGGCAGCGCGTGCGCAAGATGGGCGCAATGTGCCAATTAGCGTGCGCCCAATTAGGTTTGGTCGCGTCGCGCGGCAGGCTACGTAACACGGCCTACTGGTTGTTTCGAGCCAAGGGCGGAGCCGAGGACTTATACCGGGCTATAGCCCGTTACAGGCTTTATAGTACTTATTTACGCTATATCCTTTTAATTTAAAAACTTAAAAAAAACGTATATGTTACGGACGGGCAGGCAGACAGGTAGGCAGGGCCGGGATTCGGGACAAAAAGGTATATTTAGAATGGCTAGTCTTTTATAAAGGTGTAGGTAAGGTTAGGTTGTTAACGAAGACGTAGCTTAAAGAGCTACGTTTTGGATGCAAGATTCTTCGTGGATATATATTCACTAAAGCAGTGTACAATGGCAGTACTCTAAGAGTGGGTCCTAAGTAGGAGCCTTAGGTAGGCGCTTGCACAGTCTCTCCCTATAGAGAGGGAGAGAGGCACCGAGCAGGTGGGTGCCTTAGGCAGGCAGGCTGTTACCTAATTATGCAATCGCTCCCTATAGGATGGAAGAGAGGCACCAAGCAGGTAGGAGCCTTAGGCTATTATAGCAGTCTGTAACAGTACTCCCCTCTCTACGGCAAAGCTTCGTTAACGCTGCAGATTTAAGGTTTAAGTTTGTTAGGGTACCGATAGTGGTAGTTATCCAGAAGTTATTTTAAGTGGGTTAGGTACTTAGCAGGTTTAGTAGTCGGGTCGTTGTATCTAGTTTAGCGGACGATATATTTTAGACGGGGGTTGCGGCTACAGCTGCGGCGCTTTTAGAAGGAGTTTAAAATCTCTTTAACTTTATATTTAGTCTTGCCGGCCACTTTAACGTAGAGTGGTGGCGGGCGGTTTTGTTTAGGGATTGGGTTAGAGGTATCCGTAAAACAGAGGCAAAGGATATAGAAGACAAGGTAAATCCTTATAGAGGTAAGCAGGTTAAGTTTGTAAGCATGCGAGCTAACTACCTTAGAAATGCGGAAAGGGCTAAGGTTCTTCTAATTAAGCTTCTTTTGTAGACAGGCAGTATAGATTGTTTAGGCGTTTAACTATACTATGTTGTTTAGTCTAAACTATTAAGGAAAGCGTTAGTATCGGTTGGCTTATTCTTTGTGCAGGTTTTAGGCTATTGCTATCTCGTTGCGGGTTAGGTTTAAGATCTCTTGCATCTTAGCGGCGAAGGCGGCGTGTAAGGATCCAGCCCAATAAAAGAAGTCGCTATTAGGTAAATTAAACTGGTTAAAAACTAAGCTAAAGAAGAAGAAAGATATCAATACAAACAAGCCTGCTTCCTCTCTTCTTATATACACAAGTGCTTCTTCCATCTCTTCCTTAAATCACCTTTAATTACCGTAGTAATAGTAATCACTCCTAATCACCGTAATCACAGTAATCACCGTAATCACTCCTAATCACCCTTAATTACCGTAGTAATAGTAATCACTCCTAATCACCCTTAATTACCGTAGTAATAGTAATTACTCCTAATTACCGTAATCACAGTAATCACCGTAGTAATGGTAATCACTCCTAATCACCGTAATCACAGTAATCACCGTAGTAATAGTAATCACTCCTAATCACCGTAATCACAGTAATTACCGTAATCACTCCTAGTCATGTAATCGGGATCACTCTCAGTAATCCTGTGTGGGATCGCTTGTCCTTGTCACGTAATCTCCAGACCGCTTGTGCTCCTATTGGTCCGTGGCAGCGCGTGCGCAAGATGGGCGCAATGTGCTAATTGGCGTGCGCCCAATTAGGTTTGGTCGGGTTGCGCGGCAGGCTACGTAACACGGCCTACTGGTTGTTCCGAGCCGAGGGCAGGGCCGAGGACTTACACCGGGCTATAGCCCGTTACAATAGCCCCCTCCCTTTTCTACGGGGGGGGTGTGGGGAGGTTCTCCTTAAAGGCTTTATATGCTGCTGTATCGAGGAGGTTTAACAATGGTTCCTAGGTAGGGCTAGGGTAGCCGATCCACTTAACTAAGACTTGGTAGCCGCGGCCGCGCTTTCTGAATCGAAGAATCGATTCGACCAGGTATTCTCCCGCGCCGTAGTCTGCATCGGCGGCCAGGGGCAGAATAGGGGGGGGGGTATGGTTAGGGGTAGTTTAAGAGGGGAAGGGGTCTTTGGGGGCGCGGCGAAGCAGATCGACGTGGAACACTGGGTAAATCTTAGGGGAGGTATTAAGCTTAACTGTATAAGACTCGACTAAGCTGATAACCTTAAACGGCAAACTAAACCAGTTTAGTTTTTTTAAGGGGCAGGCCGTCTTAACGTTTTTTAGACGTAAGAAGACCTTATCCCTTACTTAGTAAGATTTAAAAGCTTGTTGTAACTTGTTAGCATAGCGCTTTTAGGTTTTTTAGGCGTTAGCTATAGCTGCTTAAGTAAAATTAAAGAGGTCTTTCTATTTCGCTAGCTAAAGACGGCCCTACTCTGCCGAGGAAAGGGGGAAGCCGTAGTGTAGATTTAAGGGTAAGGAAAGGATGGGGAAGTAGTAGCTATAGGTAAGGAAGAAGGGGGATAAGCCGGTAAATAACAACGTTCGGAAATTTAGTGCTATTATAGCGCTAGGAAAGAGGGAGGCCTAGTTATCTTAAAAGAAAGAGGTGTAAATGCGTAAAAACACCTTTACTTCTTAGTTAGCCCTTTCCGTAGCGCCGTCGGTTTAGGGATAAAAAGCAGTCGAGAGTTTGCGTATAATATGCAGCCTTTTGCAGATCTCTCCCTATAGCATTAAGATAAACTAGGGACCTTTGTTAAAGACGATGGAATTCGGCAGGCTATAGTAAGCAAAGACGAATCTGGCTAAGGCTTTGGCTACGTCGACAGACTCTATCTTCCCTATTAAGACTAAAACAATAAACTTTAAAAGGCGGTTTATTACTATTAAAAGGTTCTTACAGGGCGTGCCTTAAGGAGGGGTTAAAGGAGGCAATTCTGTAACGAAATTAACAGATAATTTAGCCTACAGCCGGTTTGGAATAAGGAGCGGCCTAAGGAGTTCTCTCTTTACTTTTTTCTACACTTTCGCTTTGCCGCATACGTTATAGTTCCTAACTAGCCTTTGCACGTTTGCTAAGAGGCCTAGCCACGTATATTCTTTAAAGACTAGGTCTTTAGTTCCCTTTTAGCCTAGGTAACTAGATAAAGGGAAGTTGTGAATTTTCTAGACTAAGGCCGTGCGGAAGGGTTTAAAGTATAGTATCTAAATCCGGTCTCTTTAGCGTAGACGGTGTTAAGGATTTACCGAGCATTTTGTAATTGTAATAGGTAAGCCGAAGGATTTTAAGAACTAACGGGCACCTTTTTAAACGGCCTTTCTTAGCTTAAAGTATTGCAGGTTAGCAGCTAAGCCTTGTTGCTATAAAGCGGTTAAAGATTTGTCGTTAAAGGGGGATTCTAGGGCTAGTGTTTGTGCTAGACTAGCTTTAAGGTTTGTAAGTTTTTCGTTTAGCGTGCCCTCGTTACTATGGGAAATGTAGCTAAGCTTTACTTTAAGAAAGCCGTCGGCTTAGGAGGAGAGAAGGGTGCGGTTTCTCTTAAAAATCCTTTCGTCTTTTGCTCTTATAGGAAGGTCTTGCTCCCTTTAAGACAATGTGTTAGAAACTACCTAGAGGGCTTTAGGGCGGTGTATAATAGAAAAGTTAAAGTTAGAAAGTTTATATGCCTAGCGGGCCTGCCTTTTAGCTAAGTTTTGCTTTATTTTAAAGTAACCTAGGTTTTAATAATTAAAGTGCACTTTAAACGGTTTGCCTACTAGCTCTAGCCTCTACTCCCGTAAGCAGCTTACTATAGCCAGCATTTCTTTATTATAAATAGGGTAGTTAGCCTCGGTAAGAGTAAGCTTTTAAGAGTAGTAACTAACGGGGTGCTATAAAGCGTCTTGCGGGTTTAGCTAAGAGAGGACTCTACCTAATACGTAGCCTAAAGCATTAGCCTTAACCTTGGTTTTGCGGTTAGGGTGCTAAGCAGCAAGCAAAGGCGCTAATACTAGTGCTTCTTTCAAAGAGTCGAAAGAGGCTTAACATTTAAGAGTCTAAGAGAAGGCACGGTCTTTCTTAGTAAGCAAGGTAAGCGCAGCGGCCAGTCCGGAGAAGTTTTTTACAAAAACGCAGTAATAATTCGAAAAGCTAAGGAAGCTGCGAACGCCTTTTACGTTACGAGGCTCTCTCTACGCTTAAATCGTAGAGATCTTTTCTAGGTCTACCTTAAGTCCTTTTCTAAGAACTACAAGGTATCTAAGAAAGCGTGTCTCTTTTACTTTAAAGCAAGACTTAAACTAGTCGAGCTGCAAGCCTGCCTTTAACAGCTTGGTAACTATGCTTAAGACTTTTGTCCGGTAGTCTTCCTAAGAGCTATTGGAATAAATAATCACGTTATCGATATAGGCGGCTACCTACCGGCTAAGGAATTTGCAAAGCACGTAGTTTATATATCGTTAAAAGCTAGCAAGTGCTCCTTAAAGGCTAAAGGGAGTAACTAGCCATTTAAAAGACCTAAGCCTTGTCCGAAAGGCAGTCTTCCATTTATTACCGGGCTTAATCTAAAGTCGGTAAAAGGCAAAGATAACGTTAAGCTTAGAAATCTAGCGGCAAAAAGCAATTTCGCAAAGGGTCTTAGCAATTAATGGTAAAGGATATGCGTTCTTAATCGTTATTGCATTTAGCCCTCGATAGTTTACGTAAAAGCGCAGCCTACCGCTAGGTTTCTTAACGAAAAGGACGGGTGCGGCAGCAAACGAGGACGAGGGACGAATAAAGCCTTGTTCCTTTAATTTAGAGAGTGTTTTCCTAAGCACTAAGAGCTCTTCCCGTAACATTGAATAAAGCGGCCGGGCTGGCATAACGGCGCTATCTTGGAGATTAATTTTGTGGTTATAGCTTGGGCGGATTAGGGGGAGCTTCTTTGCTTCCTTTTAATCGAACGCGGCTAGCGCAGGGACTAGCCAGTCTGGGGCTTTAGAGATAGGATTGGGATGGATCTTTTCTTAGAGGGCGGCCTGCACGTCGTCTAAAGTAACGGCGTAAAGTTTTAAAGTCTTGGTAAAAAGGTGCTTCCTTATTTGCTTAGTTAAAATAGCGGTAGCTAAGGGTATCGTGCCTTTTAACGTTACTTAGAAAGGCTTTTATAAAACAATCTAATTCTAAGCAGAGCGAAGAGAGGCATTATGCTTAACAAGCTAGCTAATACTAAGAATTATAGGATCTATTTAACCGGGGATAATGTAGGCCGTAGTCTTCCGTATAAATCCTCTAACATCCAGCAAAAAGGTAGCCACCTTATCGATAATTAGGGGGTTTTTTTGGTATGCCACTTGTTTAAGGGGGCGGGGCGCAATCGAGGTAGTTGCAAGGTAAAGGCGTTTAACTAGCTGCTTAGAGACGGTAGCATAGTAAAGGCATTTAAAGTCTATAAACGGGCGTACATTCGTTTCTTCTATAAAGGCGTCTATATACATGCCGTGGCTCGATTCTAGTTCCTTTACCTGCTTCGTCTTTAGTGGCTCCTAGGCGAGACTTAGCTTAAGAGCAGCTAGTTTTTTAACTCCAGTTTAGATTCGGATACTTCTAAGGTTTTTATGCATTTAAACAAAGCAAAGGCAGGTTTTTTCGAAGAGGATTGCTTAACTTTTGTAGGGCGAGGGCGCAAAGGGGCGGATTTTAGCTTAAGGCAGTTAAATTTTAAGTGCTTAAACTTGCTGCAGTAATAGCATAGCCCTTTTATCTGCCGGATATTTCTCTCCTTATCGGTTAGATGACTAGCGGCGGTGCGCACCAAGAGGTTTAGATTTATAGCTTTAGAGTGTGCTAAAAAGGGCCTAAGTTTCTTAGGTTTAGCCTAATCTAAGTATTTTAGTAAGTTAAGGCGGAAGCTAATTGTAAAGAGTTGATGCATAAATCCTTAATAATCGTTTAGGATTTATACTGTAACTATAGTTCGATAAAGATTGCGGGATAAAGAGTTATTTAGGTAACTTTTCTTAACTTGTTGAAAAGCCGAAGCCAAACCAGCTTTTATAAGGAAACGTTTAAAACGAGGCAAAAAGAGGGCAAAGGTTTCGTTAAGGCGCTGCTTTAACGTTTAAAGTTAGTTAAGAGAACGGGCAGCTATATTTAAGTCGACAAAGATGGAGTCTATATAGGCTAAGAAATAGTTAGCATTATAGTTTGCGTCGGATACCGCTTCTATAAACGGAGCCATTAACAACGCAGCCTTTAGGTTAAGTCGGGAAAGCAGGTAGGAAAACTAGGCGTCCGGTAACCCAATAGCTAGTCCGTCGGTTTGGATCTTGCTTCTAGCTCCTAAGGACTACGCACGATAGTCCTTTCGGTTACTAGAGAAGCAGGGGATATTCAAGAGTACCTTTTTTCGGCAGAGGGTTATAGGAGCTGGTTCTTCCGTAGTAACAAGGTTTTTAGCAGCTGTGGTAAGGGTAGAGGCAGGGGCAAGGGTAGGGGCAGAGGCAAGAGCAGGATTCTTTAAAGCATTAATGCAAGCGATAATGTAAAGCAACGCAGTTTCTATATTGAAGCTCTGCGCTAGTGTAGGAGGCAGGGGTTAATCGGTATCCATAGTGCTTTATAATAGCACAAAGCTTAGTCTAAGAGGTTGCTTTGAAAAGCACAAGGTTTAATTTAAAAGATTGCTTTAAAAAGCACAAAGTTCGGTTTAAGAGATTGCTTTGGAAAGCACAAAGTTTGATTTAAGAGATTGCTTCGAAAAGCACAAAGTTCGGTTCCAAAGATTGCTTCGGAAAGCACAAAGTTCGATTCAAGAGATTGCTTCGAAAAGCACAAAGTTCGGTTTAAGAGATTGCTTCGGAAAGCACAAAGTTCGATTTAAGAGATTGCTTCGAAAAGCACAAAGTTCGGTTCCAAAGATTGCTTCGAAAAGCACAAAGTTTAATTTAAGACATAGAATAAGCTAAGCTTAGTTTTATGTAAGGATCCAGCCTAATAGGAGAAGTTGCTGTTAGGTAAATTAAACTAGTTAAAAACTAAGCTAAAGAAAAAGAAAAATATTAATACAAACAGGCCTGCTTCCTCTCTTCTTATATACACAAGTGCTTCTTCCATCTCTTCCTTAAATTACCTTTAATTACCGTAGTAATAGTAATTACTCCTAATTACCGTAATTACAGTAATTACCGTAATTACTCCTAATTACCCTTAATTACCGTAGTAATAGTAATCACTCCTAATCACCCTTAATTACCGTAGTAATAGTAATCACTCCTAATTACCGTAATTACAGTAATTACCGTAGTAATAGTAATCACTCCTAATCACCGTAATCACAGTAATTACCGTAGTAATAGTAATCACTCCTAATCACCGTAATCACAGTAATCACCGTAATCACTCCTGGTCATATAATCGGGATCACTCTCAGTAATCCTGTGTGGGATCGCTTGTCCTTGTCACGTAATCTCCAGACCGCTCGTGCTCCCATTGGTCCGTGGCAGCGCGTGCGCAAGATGGGCGCAATGTGCCAATTGGCGTGCGCCCAATTAGGTTTGGTCGGGTCGCGCGGCAGGCTACGTAACACGGCCTACTGGTTGTTCCGAGCCGAGGGTAGGGCCGAGGACTTACACCGGGCTATAGCCCGTTACACGGCGGCATTTTAGGACTATGCAGTGTAAGGCAGATTGGAGACGGGCTTAAAGCTTATTTAGGGCTAAAAGCCGTAGTTGGCGAAGAACGGGGATATGTTAGTAGTTTTAGAGTAATAAGCGTTGCTGGCGAACTTAGCGAAAGGCAACTACTTATTCTAGTTATCTTGCAGATACGCTATATAAGCGCGTAGGTACTGTTTTAAAATAGAGTTTATTTTTATAGTTTAGCCGTTAGTTTTAAGGTGGTAGGCAGAGGATAAAGTAGAATCGATCTTTAAGATTTAGGCGAGGCTTTGCTAAAGCTTGGCAATAAATTGCAGCCCTTTGTTAAAGACTATAAAAGACGACAAACTGTGTAGCTTTTAAATATGCTTTAGGTATAAACAGGCCGCGTCCTTAGCACTGCAGGTTTTATAGTAGGGGATTAGGTAACGCATTTTCGTTAAGCGGTTAACTATAACTATAATCGCATTATAGCTATAACTTTTTAGCAGGTGCGTAATAAAATCTATAAAAATATTACGCTAGGCTTAGTTAGGGATTAGTAGAGGGCAAAGTAGGCTATTTTAGCCGTTACAGAACGGGGTAGCCCTTCGGCACGTATAGCACTTACGAACTTAGCGGGTGATATAACTAGCTATACCTAGCTAGTAGTATTCCTAGGATAAAAGATTATATATCTTAGATTTGCCGGGATAGCTAAAGATAAAGGAGTTATAGTAAAGGCGGAGAAGCTTAGCCTTTAGAGCATTATAGTTAAGGATATATATGCAGTCTTAAATATATAGGTATCCTTTGCAATCCAAACATTTAGCAAGGGTAAGTATTAGTAGTTAGTAGACAGAGTTGTTAAAGTCGGCGCTATGTATAGCGACTAAAGCGGCGCGTAAGACCGGGTTAGATTTGTATGCAAGGCGGAATAGTTTTCGCAGAGTCGGCAGAAGTATAATCTAGTTAAACCGAAGTTTTAATGGCTTTCTCTTAGGTGGCAGGTTGTGTAACTTTAGGACGGTTTAGCTTTAGTATATGAGTCTTTTATCCCCCTTTTTAGGAAGGTTTTTTAACCTTTATATAAGGGCATCTAGCTTGCTGCCTTGTTTGCCGGGACGGTAGAAAATTCGGAAGTTAACACGGGATAAGAATTTAAACTAGCAAGCTTAACAACTGTTTAACTGCTTTATTAATATAAAGTATTCTAAGTTGCAGTGGTTAGTAATAACTTTAATAAGCGAATGTGCTTCTTTAAGCTTAAGGCGCTATTCTTTAAAACATTTAATAATAGCTAAAAGTTCTTTATTGTAGATCTTATAATTACATTAAGAGCGTTAAAGTCCTTATTGTTTTACCGTAGTCGGTATAGGTCTTTTTAGGCCTAGTTAACACGGTTAAAATCTCTGTACGCTTTATTTAAAAAAGCGTTAAGATTTGTTTAAAGTTTGTTATACAGGTTAGGTCTTTAAGGTACAGTAGTACTTAAGCGTAAGCAACGCCTCTTAAGCAGTTAAAGATATAAGCCATGCAGGCAGCAAGCGTTAGGTAACGGTCGCAGTTTACAGTTAGTTTCCGTTAGATTTAAGTTATAAAGCGGCGAAGGTTAAAGGCGGTTCCATTAAACTTATTAAGGTCCGGCAATCGTTTAAAAAGGCGAGTTAAAAGGCGTTTAAAGGTAGCAGCAAGGTCCGGAATCTATACTAAGTCTTTTAGAGTATATATAGCAGAAGGAATCGATCGGGTAAAGGACGAGGTCTGTAACGGGCTATAGCCCGGTGTAAGTCCTCGGCTCCGCCCTCGGCTCGGAACAACCAGTAGGCTGTGTCACGTGGCCTGCCGCGCGACCCGACCAAACCTAATTAGGCGCACGCTAATTGGCACATTGCGCCCATCTTGCGCACGCGCTGCCACGGACCAATAGGAGCACAGGCGGTCTGAAAGTTATGTAACGATACGGATAAGGATCGCAAGGATCGCAGGAATCGCAACCTAAGGTTTGCGATCTAAGCGATTTAGGAAGAAATGAAAGAAGCACTTGTGTATATAAGAAGGGAGGAAGTAGGCTTGTTTATGTAGATATTTTTCTTCTTCTTTAGCTTAGTTTTTAACCAGTTTAATTTACTTAATAGCGACTTCTTTTATTAGGCTAGATCCTTATAAAGCCTACTTATAGGCTTAAAAAGAAAAGGGTATAAATTCGCCGAATAAATTTAGCGCCTTTAAAAACGTTAAAGCTATAAAACCTTTTATTTTAGCCTTTTTCGTTAAAAAAGGAACTAAATAAGTATTTATAGTATAAAATATATATACTGGCTTAATTACTATTAACAATAAGCTAGTATAAAAAGCTGGTTTTAAGTTTATAAAGATAAGGGTTTTAATACTAAAGAAATAAAGGTACTACTTATATAGTAAGTATATAAAAGGTTTTTCTTTAACTTATAAACTTATATAAGTATGCTTAAAAAGTTGTATAAATTTATACTAAAGTAGTTAAACTACTTAACTACTAAGGTTTAATAATCCTCTTTTTAATAATAACAATAAGCACTAAAACGGTATATTTAAAGATTAAAGTATAGTGAAAGTAGTTTAGTTTATACTAAGGTAGCATTAGCTACTATATTTTTTACTATAGCCTAAAAGAAGTATGTCTAAGTTTATACATGTATACTAAGTAATATAAATCTAGTAGAGAAAAAGAGGAGGAGAGAAGAACCTACTTAAGAAGGAAGCAAGCAAGCTTGTTTATATAAATATCTCCTTTCTTTTTTAGATTAGTTTTCAAACAGTTTGATTCACCTAATAGTAACTTCTCCTATTAGGCTAGATACTTATAGTCGCGGTTTTTCTTAGTTAGCAAGGTTAACGTAGCGGCTAGTTTAAAGATATCTTTAATGAAAACGAGGTAGTAGTTTAAAAAGCTAAGGAAGCTTTGTACGCCTTTTACATTATAAGGCTCCTTTTTATTAGTATTTTACTTTTACTCCTTACTTTAAGGTTATTAAGCCTTTTAGTTAGTATAAGCTATTAAAGCTTTACTACCTTTTAATAAGCTATTAATATAGTATGCTACTAGTTTTTAGTGTCACGTGATTGAGGTTACGTGGTCTGCTTATATAATTAGGATGCATAGCTATTTCTTTTCTTCTAGCCCTTTCGGACTTAAAGAAAACTTAAGAATAATAATAATCTGTTTACAGTACAAAATCGCATACAAATCAGATCGTGACCTTTTCCTTACCACTTCCGCACCTATTCACTTCTTATCACATGCGATTATTCACACTTTCAATTTTAAATTATAAAGATATTCTAAGGGTTTACCTTAAACCTTTTTTAAAAACCATAAAGTAACTAAAGGAACTATATTTCCTTTACCTTAAAGCAAGACATAGCTTGCTTAAGTTATTAACCTACTTTTAAAAGCTTAATAAATATACTTAAAACCTTTATTTAGTAGTCTTTTTAAGAGCAGTTTAAATAAATAAATACATTATTAATGTAGGCAGCTACTTATCGGCCTAGAATTTATAAGGTATTGTAACGGGCTATGGCCCGGTGTAAGTCCTCGGCTCCGCCCTCGGCTAGGAACAACCAGTCGGCCGTGTTACGTAGCCTGCCGCACGACCCGACCAAACCTAATTGGGCGCACGCCAATTAGCACATTATGCCCATCTTGCGCACGCGCTGCCAAGGACCAATGGGAGCATAGGCGGTCTGGAGATTACGTAACAAGAAGAGTGATCCCGCACAGGATTACTAAGGGTGATCCCGATTACATGATTAGACGATACGGATAAGGATTATTAGGATTATCTAATAATCCAAATGATCTAAGGGCAGGATTATTAGGATCATCTAATGATCCAAATAATCTAAGGGCCGGATTACCAGGATTATCTAATGATCTAAATGAGCCAAAGAAGAGATGGTAAAAGCACTTGTGTATATAAGAAGGGAGGAAGCAAGCCTGTTTGTGTAGATATCTTTCTTCTTTTGTAGCTTAGTTTTTAACTAGTTTGATTTACCTAACAGTGATTTCTCCTATTGGGCTGGATCCTTACAGGTATAGGGTTAATATATCGTTAAAAGATAGCTAAGGCCCCTTAAAGGCTAAAAGAAGTTACTAGCTATTTAAAAGATCTAAGCCTAGTTTAAAACGCAGTTTTTTCTCGTTATTTAGTTTAAATCTAAAGTTGGTAAAAAGTAAAGATAACGTTTAGTTTTAAAACCTAGCGGTATAAAGCGATTTTGCAAAGGGTTTTAGGTATTAACGGTAAATGGTATGCATTTTTAATCGTTATAGCGTTTAAACCTTAGAAATGTATATAAAAACGAAGTTTACGGCTTAGCTTCTTAATAAAAAGAACAAAGGTAGCGGCGAATAAGGACGAGGGTTGGATAAAGCCTTAGGCTTTTAGTTTAAAGAGGGTATTTTATAACACTAAAAGCTCTTTCTAAAATATAGAGTAAAGGGGCTAGGCCGTATAACGGCGTCGTCTTAAAGTTTAATTTTGTAGTTATAGCCGGGGTGGTTTAAGGGCAGCATCTTTGCTTTTTTGCAGTTAAAAGCGGTTAATGCAAGGATTAGCTAGTCTGGGGCTTTAAAAGTAATACTAAGTATTAAGTACTACTAGTACTAGTATAGTATAAGTACTAATTTGCTAACTTTGCTTATAATACTAATAATTTTAAAGTAACGTATCAATAAAGTAACTAACTTTAAATACTTTATAATAATAGTAAGATTCATAGTAAGATTCAAAAGGTAGTAATTTATTATATTTAACAATATAGCTTTTAAATTAAGGCTTAAATTAGGTTTTTCGTTTCTTAATATAATAAAGTTAAAGGGTAGTTTTAAAGTAATAGGTAAGCTTTTAAAGTAGGCCCTTTATTAAAATTAGGGCGTAATACGATTGTTAATTTCCCTTTATTATAAACTCCGTACAAGTTGTCTCTGGCCGATTTGCAATGTATAGACGCTATCCAATCCTACTCCGTAATTACACAACTATTAACACTCCCCTAATCTAACACTAGGTATGGATAACCAAAGAACAAAAAAAGGTAAGAGGCTTTGGACGTAAAGGGCAGAAGCCCCTTTTTCCCTTTACAGATAATGAAGATAAGAAGAAACAAAAACGACAGTGCACCAAAACCGTCGCGAGTAACCTTTCCTCCGCCCATCTCCCCCCTACCAGCTTCCCAGATCGTATGCCAACATAAGAACGACATCGTGGAGGCCAGAGGCCACGCATTAGTATATAAACCGGTCATTATTAAGGGCCACCACCGTTAACCCCCAAACTCTTCTTATCCAATCAAAGATATGAGGAGCACGTCTTAATTCTGTTTTAATTGTTCCAGACATTTGTGCCATCAAAAACCATCGCCTATACGACAAAGTTTCGTAGGTAGATAGCGGTGTTATGTGGACTTCATTGTTGAGTTTGTTGCTGCTTGCCTTCGTGCTCGGATTCGGTCTTTTTCTCCACTCCGTTTGCCATCTTTTTGTCATTCGCCTTCTCTTCCAGCTTATTTTGTTCTTCGTGTCTGTTTCGCTCTTCTTCTTCGGCTGCGCGACGTTTTTCCTCATCTTCCCGATTGCGTCGCTCTTCCTCTTCCTGCCGTTCTATTCTTCGTCTCTCCTCCTCCTCCTTTTCCTTTTCCTGACGTTCATGCTCTTCAATAAGGCGCCGTTGTTCGTTCTCTGGCAGATTCTTGAAAGCCGCCACATCTGCATCCCATTGATGGACGCAGTCGTCATTCCAGTTGCATTTCTCGACCTCGCCATACACTGGGTGTCTGTAACGAGGATGCCGGCTAGGCCAATTAGAAGCGTGATAATGATGCCTGACTAACGCGGCACGGGCGTCGTGATTTCCAGAATCGGAGTGTCCCTGGCCAGCAGCGAAGGCCTCGACTGTGAGCACCAGAACGCCACTGACAAGCTTTGACTCGCTAAGGTCATGGAAATGGTCCCAGGAAACCAAGTTGTTGCCGGCACGTCCTTCGTTTATATAATCCAAAATGGCTTCTGTGAAAGCGGATGGGCCTGTGCCTGTGATGATTTCATCAAAGTCCAAAACAACTTCCGAAATGGACACGCCCTGCCGTTGCGCAACGCCATTCAACCAATGCATAATCTGTTCGATGAGACGCATCATAACAGGAATTTGCGGCTTGCACATAAATGTCCACTGACAAAAAGAACGGGACTTTGGTCCTAGAATAGGGTGGTCTTTCCAATCCGGCTCATCTATTTCAACACCAACAACCATATCAATGTCACGCACGTTGTAGCGATCCGGAATAAATCTCGACATAGGCTTTATGGCCTCAACGTCAATGTCAGCATAGACACCACCCTCTGCGTACATGATCATGTAGCGTAGGAGGTCGGCGCGGACAATAGTGGCGCGGACATTGCGGTAGAAGTCGACGATATCTGGACGGTTGAAGCCCTCGGGTCCGAAGTGGTACTCGACATACGGTAGTTCGTTACCATCAGTGAGCACTTCGAAGCGATAGTCCGGATTGCGCTCCAGCCAGGAATGTGACGTGTCCCTGTCACGCTGTTCAAACTCGAGAGGATTGACTTTCCATGTTTGCCAGATTTTGTGAGGAAAATCCAACCGAGATTTGTAAGGGCCTGCAAGTGCTTGGCCAGTATTACGGCCAGTCGGGTTGGCAACCTTCCTGTGGATATCGGAGCTGCCAGATCCGAGGTAGATGATGAAACAGAAAGCCACAACGACCAGGTAGATCGTTGTGATTCTGCGAAGCCGAAATTGCTTGAAAGAAGAAGAGATAAGAGCGAGGCAAGAAAGCAGGTACAAATAGACGGTTTTCAAAGCAGGGCCCAGTATCGGCCAAATCGTCACAGATGCAACCTCAACGGCTTGCACAACTGGATGTGGTACCCATGCTAGAATGTGTGACCGAAACTGGGAGGCGAACGCTGATGTCGGTGATCTTGGAGAGCCCGGCGGTGTGAGCTTCTCTAGGAGGGGGGAGGATCGCGACGAATCTATGGACATGGTGGCCAAGATCCGAAGTAGGTGACGAGCAGACACAAACAAAATGACAACGGGATAGATAGGCAAATGGGGGGAAAGAGAAAGAGAGGTGGGAGGACAGCACTAAATGGTTTAGTCCGCTCTGTAAGAATGCCCACACATTGAAAGTGGGAGTGAACGGCAGGGCAGGCAACCAGGAAATAGAAGGTGGATCGAGAGACACGGCGCACTCTAATAATATCAACGCAGAGATGTGACCGAAACGAAAGATGGAAAGTGCTCGCCGTACTCCGTAGCCGGGCAAGATTCAGTTCACCGAGAAGTCGGCGATACAGTTTGAGAGAGACCAATGGACCAGAGCACAGAGCAGAAAACGGAAGGGGCAGAGCAAGAGAAAAGGGGCCGACCAAGAAGAGTGGCTGTAAAAGGGTTTTTTCACAAGATTTGTACCAATCCCATCACTGACGCAAGAAAAGGGGAGGCGGGTGTGTAAATAGCAGGTGCATGGAGACAAGGAGAATGCCAAGACAGACACGCCCTTCCTAATCAAGATCCTTGTTGGCCGAGTAGTGCACCAGAGGGGCACTAGGCCGCATTCGCTCAAAGCCCTACTATGTAACATTCTCCATAGGCATTCCTTACTCATAGCAAGATAGGCAGCGGCATTAGCTAACTCCCGGAAAGCGGCAAATTTGGTAATAGCTCAGCAAAATCCGGTTGTTGGCTGCGTCTACAACATAATACCATATAAGATACGTACATAGTAGCATGTGCCGAGCCGTTTGCAAATTGCATAAGCAACAGCACATCATTGCAGTTGCATGACCCGCCGATCAGTGCTTTTTACTACTCCGTATGTAGATGCCATGTTTTCTTTTTCCTGAAGTACTATGTATGATAAGTGTACTCCGTACTCGGCACATACATAGTACTTACAGGACGGTGATCGGCAAGCGGGCGTAGATAAGTCTAATTCCTCTACTCCGTAGGTTGGATATTAATAATACGAAGTACATTGTACTGCTTGCTCTAGCAGTCAGCAATATTTGTATTTTCCAAGTGCGGTCATGCACTCGCATCGTTGGGCTACATGTAATACGTACTCTGTAGGATACGACGTATGCAGCCGTGCATTTGACGAGTACAAGATGGCGTGCTATGATCGAGTACTATGTAAATCCCGAGTACTCCGTACGGCTCTTGTACTCCGTAAGTAGTCTTCCCAACCGTATTTCATGCTCCGTGCGGATCATCTTAACATTGTACCCGCTTTGGTGGTATGTTATACTCGTCAGCACCGCTAATAGTAAGGGCCGGTACGAGTACATAGAGGCGTCAGATGGCTCCCGTCCAGGAGTTTGGACCTATGGATATGGCTGAATGGTACGGAGTATACACATATGTATGTACGAGTAGATAAATGATTTTATGCATGATAGGTACGAAGTACATACGACGTTCGGAGTACATACCCCGTATTCGCCTGATCTGCCATGGAGCAGTAGCCAATCACAGTAGCTCTACGCCAAGTACGGAGTAGTTTTTGCTCTATCCGTACGACGTACGCCGTACGGAGTAAATAAGAGCGCAATCAAACCCCGAGCTTTGCAATTGCGGGCCGTCTGGCCAGAATCGAAGACTAAGAGAGCAAAAGGGATTATCCTACGACGTACGGAGTACAGAATACTCCGTACTCCGTACTAATTTTTTACTGGGTCTTGCGCATTAGACAAGCCCCCAATCCTTTTGTCCACATGTCTTTCTCCCCCCCTTTTTTACGGAGTAGAGTACGGATTAATACGTACTGTACTTCGTACGTCTTGTTTCTTTCTCGATTTAAATGACTTTTATTTTATTAGCACGCTGGTATAAATGTACTTACGGAGAACGTCTTACAAGTACATCTTATAATCACATCGTCTTCTGCGTCTCCCTCATCTACATCGATTTAGCGTTGGCCGTTCTCGTCCTTAGTCGTACACCAGCGATGGAGCTAGTAGTACGAAGTATCTTACACACGAATATCCTCCGTTTTACTAAGGGACTGCGTATCGCCCCCCATGGATTTGCTTATTGGCCCCCAACACTAGTAAAACTGTGGGGCAGTGTACCGCGAAAGTCTAAACAATACATTGAAATACAAAAAAAGGGAGCGCATATAACGCCCTCCAGATAATATCCCTCTAGAATAGTGGAAACGTAAGCAGTATACAAGAGTCACAAGAGAGTCTAAAAAATATACTAAAATTCAAAGAAGCCTTAGTAATAGTGTACTTTAACGATAATACTGTCTAACTAGCCACCATATTTACTCCGCACCCTTTACAACGTTCTTTTACGTCTTTTATAACTAATTATACTAAAAACAATAAAATATAATACTAATATACATATACTACGATAATGAAAACTTTATACTAAGACCTATAAAGCTAGATACAACACAGCCTCTTACTACTATAGTATAGTAAAACTAAAAGATATATAAAAGTAACTTAACTTAAGGGCGTTATAAAAGGTACTTTTAGTACTAGTATATAAACAAAGTGTCCGAAAATGTAAGGGTTTAATGTATAAGTAATATACCTAAAAGGCACCTTATAAAGTTGTTATAAACCACACTATTTCCTCAGTAATAAACCTAGTAGTATCAAGGGGTTTATATAAGTAGGCAGGTCAAGGCCGCTTCGTGTACAATACGTGTAGGCAGATCTCTATTATGCGTTGTTGTCGTTCTTTCAATGTGGCATAAGGCAGCGAGGCCTATTCAGGTGTTGAGACTGAATACTTAAATTGATTGCTGAAGAGCTGTAAGAAGGAGAGTGCTATCTAGGTAGTAGGGACTGTAGTCTTATATACATGAGTGCTTCTTCCATCTCTTCCTTGGATCGCTTGGATCGCAATCCTTAGGTTGCGATCCCTGCAATCCTTAGGTTGCGATCCTTGCGATCCTTATCCGTATCGTTACGTGATCTCCAGACCGCTCGTGCTCCCATTAGTCTATGTGCATTCTGCCGTGTGGAGCCTGTCCGGCTTCTTCTCTTGCTTGCCGTGTAATGTGGTTATTACAAAAGTAAGCAACTAACTATAAAAATAACTAGTATTATAAAGTTAATAAACTAAGTATTAGGCTGATAGCTAACTAGCGTATGTTTATACACAAAAGCATAATACAATTAATATGCTTTTCTTTATAAAAGGCATTAATAAGCCTATTATCAACTATAGGATTAGTGCTAATATATTAAAGGTAAAGGGTTTAAGTAAAAACTTACTTAATAATCCATTTAAAGCGGATATTAATATAACTATTTTCCTATTTATTGCAGTTTAAGACTATGGCTAGTGCGTTAAGGCTGTTTATAAATAAAAGAAGAGGTGTAAAAACTAGTATACTAAGGTTAGTAAATATTAAGTTAACATGTTAAATAATGTATTTAAAGGTGTTAAACTAATAAATATAGCCTCAGTAGTATATAAAGCCATAAAGGCTAGCGTTTTAACTTTTAAAAATAGGTTTACTTAGTATTTAAACAATACTACTAGTAAAGCAGTAAAGAAGTAGTTTGTTATAAAAGAAACGTTACTATACCCAAAGAGTCTTAGAATATATTTAGGGCCTTTTAAATAAAGTATAAAGTGTTGAGTACTTATAATATATTAGTATAAGTGTTTATAAAAAACTTAAAGGCTTGAAAATAAGCGATAGTTATTAAAGAGGCAGCTAATTATATACAGAATATTAAGGCGTATACTAATAGTATAGTAGTTAATAAACCTGGTATTGTAAAAACTTAGTAAAGATAATAAGAGTTATAAGCAGCCTTTTATTATTTCCTATATTTTTAATAAAAATATATTTTCTCAAAAAGAAAGCTAAACCTACTACGCTAAAGAATAATATACTATTACGGTTTTAATAACTAAAGTAATTAAAGGTTGCTTAGCCACTTACTAACTATATACGTTGTTTAAAGTAATTAGCTTATAATTAGTAAATTATTAATATATATAAGTATATAAATACCCGTATTTAAGTCTTAAAAGGGTTGAAAGTTAATATTAAAGATACTAAAACTACGTTTACTTATAGTAGAAGTAAGGGTATTAAACTACTAGTAAAAGCTATATATTAGCTTATAAAGAGTAAACTTAAAACGTTAAACGCGTATTGTTGTATTACAAAAACTAAAAGGTTATTAAGTATAAACGTTTGTACTATTTAATACTAAAGCGTTTAAAAAGGCTATTGTAATATTGTATTACTAAAGTTTAAATTTTTACAATGTATAAAACACTGGAAAAGTGTAAATAATAAATAGTATAGATATAATAGTAAAAGTAGCTTTAAAATACTACCAGCTTTAGGCTTTAAAGTTACTATAAATAACCTAGTAAACTTTATTATACCTATTATTTTTATGTATAAAGATTAGTTTACTAAAAAAATAGTATATATTAAAAGGTAAATTAACTAGCTTTTATGTGTTTTTAGCTATTAAATCATTAAAGTCGTTTTTTATAGCTAGTATGCTAATAGTGCTAAGATAACATAATTAAATTAGATAAAGCCAAGGTAGTAGCTTAAAAGCTATAAAATATATTATTAAAACGCTTATATTAACTATAATATAGCTAGAAGTTTTTTAGAAGTAGGTTTAAGTAAGTTTTAAATTTAGCTAATTAACAGTAATTGTAACGAATATAGTAGTAAAGAGTTAATATAAAAGGTTTAAAAGTAAGGTATGATTTTAAGTCTTGTTATTAAAACGTTATTTTTTAAAATAATTAAGGCAGCCTTTAAAGTAGCTATAAAGGCCATAAAAGAGTAAGAGACTTAATTCGTGTTAAAAACTAACTACAGTTACTAAATTTAGTTAATAAAGCTAAAGTTAATAGCCTTTGAAACGCGCTTATTATAAGTAACCAGTTTTATTAGCTTAAAATGTTAGGGTATATCATAATTAGCACTAAGGCTAGGTAAAGACTACTATAAAGAGATTAAGGCAACTTGAATATAAATTAGTTAAAACGTATTTAAATAAAGTGAGCATGATATTACTATTAATGCTAGTATTAAAGTAAAAGTTAAGTAAAAGGTATATAAGTTAAGGCTAAAGCCTAGCGTTAAATAGTAGCCTAAAACGTAAACTAGAAATAACGTTAACTGAGGTATAAAGTATACTAAGGTAAATACTATAACAATACTATACTCTTACTTAGGTAAAGGTTAATTAAAAACTTTATGCCTCGCTCTTATAAAGCTATCTTTTAATATACTTGCTTTACTAAAAAGTCTAATTTAACTAAGTATAGTACTATATATAGTAGTACCTAAGGTACCTTATATTAGCTAACGCTAAGTAGTATATACCTAAAGGTATAACTATTACTTTAGTAAAGTATATTAAACTTAGTTATAAAAGAAGTTATTAAACTAAACTATAAAAAGGGTATATTGTTATCTATTTAAAGGATACTTTATGTTAGATTAAAGTACTTATACATAGTAAATCTATAGTATACTAGGTTATAAAGTTTTTACTATACCTTTCCGCTATAAAGGTAAAAGTTAAAAAACTAAATATATATATAGTGTATATAGCTTAAAACAATAAGTAGTGTATAGTAAAGCGGTAAAAAGTAAAAAAGTAGTAATATATATTAAGGATACTATTGTATAGTTAGTTTATTAACTAATTTAACTAAACTAAGTAAACTAGTATATAAATACATAATTAGCTACTTTAGTTAGTAATAATTATTATAAAGCTTAAGTTTAGTTAAGTAGTTTAAAGGGGTATCATTATAATAGTAGTATACTATATAAATTAAAAACACTTAAAAATCCTTATAATGCTTTATGCTACTATTTAGCAACCTAGTTACTATAAAAGTAGGCCTATACTTTAGTATGTATATATACATATATTAATATACTACCTATAAAGCAAGTAAGGTACTTATTATAGTACTAAATTACTTTCTAAAGCGTTTATTAACGCTAACTCTTAATATATAATAATATAGGTAGAAAGGCTACAGTTAAAATATTTAAAAGCATTTGAACGGCGTACTTACTACTTATTAAAATACAATTTAGTCTTTACTATTAAAAATACTAAAGTAATTTAATAGCTTTACTTTTATATAGTAATACTATAAATATTAAGCATAGAAAGATTAAATATATTTATTTTATACGTATTATTTAATAATATAATATTAAAAGCTTATTAAAGCATTATAATGACTAATATAATTATAATAAAAATAGCTTTAGTTGTTTCTTAATTGCTTTTAACGTTACAAAGGTAGTATTTAAAGCTTTACTATAAATAGTATTATACTATATTAGTATAGCCTATATATGTATATATATATTAATACAATAAAACAAAGCTACTAAATAAGTATATAACTAGTATAATAACCACATTATACGGTAAGCGAAAGAAGAAGCAGAGCCACTCCACACGGCAGAATGCACACGGACCAATAAGAGCACAGGCGGTCTAGAGATCACGTAACAAGAAGAGTGATCCCACACAGGGTTACTAAGAAGTGATCCAGACCACGTAATTAGACGATACGGATAAGGATTATTAGGATTATCTAATGATCTAAAAGATCCAAGGCTAGAATTACTAAGATCATCTCATAATCTAAGTGATCTAAGGAAGAGATGGAAGAAGCACTCGTGTATATAAGACTATAGTCCCTACCACCTAGATAGCACTCTCCTTCTTACAGCTCTTTAGCAATTAATTTAAGTATTTAGTCTTAACACTTGAATAGGCCTCGCTGCCTTATACTACATTGAAATAACGACAACAACGCACAACAGAAATCTGCCTATACGTATTGCACACAAAGCGGCCTTAACCTGCTTACTTACATAAACCCCTTAATACTACCAGGTTTATTACTGAGGAAATAGTGTGGTTTATAATAACTAGCTAATATATTTAAACACTTTTATATAATATGTTACAAATATTATAACAATTAATTGATTAGTAATATAATTTAGGTTAATACGCTAATAGTATACTAGTTTTTATATTAGCTTAACTAGCTTAGCTAATAGCTTAAAAGTATTAAAAGCCTTCAAATATTTATTGTAGCTATAGTTATGCTACTTTATTAATAGTATAGTTTAAAGTTTATTTTAAAAAATTATTAACTATTATAATATATTAATATATTAGTTTAATATATTAGTACAACTACTACCTTTTATATAGCTTTTTACTACTTTTCATTTATCTTTTAGTACTAACCTCTTTTCTCCCTTTTTAAAGCCTTTATTCTTTTTTACCCTTTTTTTTACAAATAGTACCCTTATTTTATGTAAAGGTACTAGTTATTTACCTTTATAATAACTACAGCTAAACTTTTTTTAAACTTATTTACGTTTAAGTTTTAAAAATAAAGTACGATAATTATTCTTATGTATTGTAAAAACTAGCTAACTAAATAGCTAATTACTGTTACTAACTATACACTTATACTATTTAAAACGTCTTTAATAAAGGTGTCTTTTATTTATATACTATATAGTAGGTTAAAGAGAAAATAGTATAGCTTAATAAACTAAAGCTTTAGTTAAAAAGCTATACTAACTTATATAGTTACTTATAGCGTTTTAATCTTCGTTTTTAATGAAAAGACTTATAACGCTAAGTAAAATATAGTACTTAAATTATTAGACTTTAGTAAATAATATAGTATTACTAGTTGCTTAAGGCGCCCTTTACGCTATAATTTATAAGTATATAGTATATAATTATCTTATACTATAGTAATACACTGCGTATTTACTATAAATATTATGTATAAAGGTATATACTAAATTACTACTATAGGCCTTAATGGTATATATATTATAAAGCTAAGTATTAAAGCTAGGAATATAAGGCGATGTTTAAGACTAAATAGTACTTCAATTTTACTAAGCTATATTAACCTACTACTTTTACTACTTAATAGCTAAGGTAGCTTAGAAATAAGCTGCTTAATAAGTAGCTTTCATAGTAATAATAAAGGTAGTAATTATAGTAATTAATACTTTTTTGTTGTAATAATGTTGGTTTAATCGAAGCCTTAATCTGCAAGTTGTTATAGTGCTTTTGCTAACTTTATTAATAGTCTTAGATTTAAGGTTTCTCCTTGCTTGTTTTATTATGCCCGTTCTTTGTTGTATTGTAAAATTGTAGGTTTTTCTCGTTATTCTTTATGCGTCTGTTATAGGCGTTTTATAACGGTTGTAGGATCCTTATAAGTACATATAAGTTTTTCTTTTTTTTTCTTTCCCTTTTTGCTAACTTCTTTCTTAGTAAACCGCGTAACCTAGGAGGATTAGCGCTTAGCCGCTAAAAACGTTGCTGCTAAGGCTAAGCTAAAAAGAGTGCATTGTAAATTAAGTAAGAAGTTAGCTTGTTTAACGCATCTTTATAGGTAGCGTTAGTTTCTTAAGACTTATAGTAGCAAACTAATTCGGAGGGAACTAAAGTCCTTAAATAAGTTAGATGAGGTAAAGCGTTAAGAGCGCAAGTCCGCTATACTTTTTAAGGTTGCCGCGCCTACCGCTATTCCGGTTGCTTTTAAGGTTAATTAGGATGCCTTGCTAGCTTTTAATGTGACGGGCTATGGCCCAGTGTAAGTCCTCGGCTCCGCCCTCGGCTCGGAACAACCAGTCGGCCGTGTCACGTGGCCTGCCGCGCGACCCGACCAAACCTAATTAGGCGCACGCCAATTAGCACATTGCGCCCATCTTGCGGTCTCTCTGCGTACGCGCTGCGCGCCGCCTGCGAACCCCTTTTCCAAGCCTCCACCTCTCCTATAGTCTGCTCTACTTGATGCTTGACGGTAACTCATACAAGCAATGAGCAGGGGCTAGTAAGGGGGGATCTTGTAGACTAGAAAGAGAAAGAGGAAGCTATATAAGAAGGGAGGAAGCAGGCCTGTTTGTGTAAATATCTTTCTTCTTCTTTAGCTTAGTTTTCAACCAGTTTGATTCACCCAACAGTGATTTCTCCCATTGGGCTGGATCCTTACATTCAAGTCATTTTCTAGTGTGATTTTTAAGGTGTTAGGTTAAGGCGTTATTAGTAGTATTTTTAAAAGATTTGTTAAGCAATTATTAAGTTTATAACTAGCTTTTATATGTTTTTTGCTTTTAAGTAGTTCTTTTATTTTACTAAATATTCTTTCTATCTGCCTTTAACTTGTTCTTTTTTAATTTCTTTAATTTTGTATTCTTTGGTATTGTTTGCTTTATATGCTGTCTTTAATCGGGCGTTTAAGTATACTAGTTTTAGTAGCAATATATAGAATACTAGATGTATCCGTATGTTTGTTAGCAATGCTAACTTAAAATTAGTGTTTAATAGCTTCCTTTTAATTTAAAATGGTCCGATTTTCTTATAGTTGAGTTTCTCGTTTAGCTGTTTTGCTTTTAAGTGTTTTCGGAGACGATACACTTTATTTCCTTCCTTTAAGGTTAGTCCTTTAATCTTTAACTTGTTTACATAGTGCGTTATGCGTTTTTATACAAATTCGAGAGTTGTTTATAGTTGTTCTTAAAGTTTCTAAATCTTATTTACTCATTAAATTGCCTTTAGTGCTTTAATTTCCTTGTTTTCTTATATGTAAGCTTTTAGTTTATAAACGTAGAATAGTAATATCTTTATAGTATTAGTAGTTGCGCTATTATAAGCAAACTATGCTAATGGTAGCTATTTAACCGAATCGTTTTATAGTTAGTTAAAGTAGTATTAAAGGTATTATTCTAGTATTTAATTAAGTCGTTTTATTTAATTATTTGTTTATAGGTAGTAAGCTATAAATAACCTATGTTTTATTCTAAGTTATGATATAAGTAACTTTTAAAAGTTTAACTTAAATAGCTTATTCTTGTTTAATACTATCTCGTTTAATAGACTATGTTAACTAATAATGTTTTATAGAAATATATACGTAAGTTTTTTTACGTTACTAGCTTCTTTATACGGAATAAAGTCTAAATACTTTATAAGTGTTTTTACTATTACTAGTATGCTATTATAAAAAATCTTAGTTAAAGGTTCCTTTAATAGTAGTAGCTTAGTAATAAATTTAAGACTAATTAATCCTTATGCTTTTGCTAGGACTAGTAGTAGTTATAGTAATTAATAAAGTTTATATCTTTCTATCTTAGTTTTCTTACACATGTTACATTTTGCTAGTATTTGTTTAAATTTTTTTTATTTTAAAGAAGTTATAAGTTTGTTTAATCCTATTTATTATTGCTTTAATTCCCTAATATCCGTAGGCTGAGGCTTTATAAAGTTGCTAAATTAGCCTTTCCTAAAGTGCCCGTAGTACGTAGGTTTTATTATTATAATTTTAAAGTTAGTCGTTTATTTCCTATATTGTTTAGTCTTATTCTTTTGTTATTATATTCTGTTATACCTATTTAAGGTTTTTTAGTTACTTGTTATCTGCTAGCGTTTAGTATACTGTTAAAAGTTTCTTTCCTATAGTAAAATCTCCTTTTACTATAACTTAAAGTATCGTCTATGCTTTTAGTAGTATATCTTGCTAATAGTTTACGCGTTTGCTAAGTGCTTTAGCCTTGCTATTCTTTAATCCTTTTTAGTATGTAAGGCAAAAGTCAAATTGCAATAAACATTCCGCCTATTTAGTTTGTTTTTTGTTAAGGACCTTAGTAGTTATAAACTGTGTTAGATTTTTATAGTTTGTATACACTTTAGTCTTATGCTTTACTTTGATTAAGTAGTGCTGCTAGTCTTAAAATGCGTAGCTAATTGCTATAAGTTCTTTATTATAGATTAGGTAGTTAAGTTTAAGTCTAGTAAGTTTTCTTAAAAAGAAGGCTATAAGGTACAGCTTTCCGTTCCTACCTTTTTAGCTTAACTATCCTTTAATTTCAAAGTTTAATGTATTTGCTTTAATTTCGTATTTCTTCTCTAAGTCTGCCTTTATTAATACTAGTTCTTCTATAATAAGGTCTTTAATTTTATTAAAAGCTGTTTATTCCTTATTAGTTTATTTAAATGTCTTATCTTTTTCTATAAGTTCTGTAAGTAGTCTTGCAATATTGCTATAGCTTTTAGTAAACTGTTTATAAAAGTTAGTAAGTTTTAGAAATCCTTTAACTTTTGTAATGCTTATAAGTATAGGCTAAGTTTTAATAGCTTTAATCTTTTATTTTTATATATAGATTTGTTTTAGTATAATCGTAAATTCTAGGTAGCTAACTTTTTAAGTGTAAAACCTGCTTTTCTTTAGTTTAACTAAACGGTTTGCGTTTTATAGCTTTTACAGTATCTTCGTTATATGCTCCTTATATTCTTTAAGGGTTTCTAAGTAAATTAATATGTTATTAAGGTATACAATTACGAAATCGTACGTAATACCTAATTAATAATATCTTAAAACGATGCCGGTGCGTTTATTAGTTTAAAAGGAATTACTAAGTACTTATAGTCTTTATAGCGTGTTTTAAACGCTATCTTTTATTCTTTTCTCATTTTTATTTATATAAGATTGTAGGCTTTTTTAAAATTTAATGCTATAAACAATTTTGCCTTTTAAAGTCTTTTACGTAGCTTTTTAATAAGTAGCAATAAGTAACGATTTTAATAGTAATATTGTTAAGTTGTTTATAGTCTATATATAGTCTTAGCTTTCTATTCTTTTTAAGTATAAATAAGAGTGGATATTTTGCTAGTAACGTAGATTTTTAAATGTATCCTTTGTTAAGATTCTTTATAAGGTACTCCCTAAGTGCCTTAAGCTGTTTCTTATTTAGCTTGTAAATTCGATTAAATCTAGGATTAGTTCTTTCTTTTAATAGTATCTTATAGTCTTAAATGCTATTTTTTAATAGTTTTATTTCTAACTTATTTTAAAACAGTTTTTTAAATCCTTTATATTTTAGTAGGATTTTTATTAAGTTTTTACTGTTTCCTTTAGTAGCGTTTCCTACTATTTTAACGTAAATTAAAGGTTTATCCTTATCTTGTTTCTATGTTTAATAAGCTTTTAATGCTTGTTTTTACGTGCCTTTATATTTCTTTAATTTGCGCGCAAGGCTTTTGCATAGCTCCTCTTCGTTAGCTAAATCTCTCTCCTTATTGTATAAAGATATTTGTTAAATTTACTTCGTAGTTTTGTCTAACCATTTGTAAAGGCTATTATTATTATTATTATCCGCCTTTCTCAGCCAGTCCTAACTATTGGCGACTAGCTAGACAGAACCCTCTAAGGAAAAAACTGTTACAAATCTAGGTAATGTGTTTTCTAGCTAAGGCGTATGCAGTAAGCCGTAAGTAGCCACTATTAAACAACTAAGCGAAAGCGCGGCAAGGTGGAAAACAAAAGGGAAGCAAAGCCAGCGAGGTTAATAAAAGTAGGTAAGGGTATCGTCTACGCCGGCATCGGTAACCTCTCCAGCTCCCTGGCTAGGCGGTATTCCAAGAGCCTCCTGCTCCGCATAAGCTAGCAAAGCAGTGGCCAGGCCGTAAGGCCCGTCTGTAGGCGGCGGTCTAGGTTCGTTAGTGTTTGTGGCTAGTCTGGCAGTTTCAAGGGTGTTGCTGCGCATTCTAGGAGGACGTAGGTTAGGGTCTCGTCTTTAGTGCCGCACACGCATGTTAGCGAGTTTACAGCGCCCTGCCGGTAGAGGTATGCACGAAGGCCGATATAGCCTGTTCGGATTTACGTAAGGAGGCTGCTCTCGGCCTTCGTTAGGTAAAGGTGGCGACGTCGTACGGCCTTAGCCGACTAACATAGTGTTTGTACCGCGGGGGATCTTACGGAGCGGCCTTTTTTAGCGTCTTGTTGCTAGAGAGCCCTTTATCGGTCGGTGACGGTGGTTTAGTCCGTCTTTTTAAGGGTAGGCGGTAGAGGTAGGGCGGGGGTAGGCGGGTGGTAGTTGGTAAATGGCCGGGGTTTGCAGACCGCGTACCGGATAGCTTAGGCTTTCGCCTGGTAATCTGGCCGGAATAAAAAGACGGCGCGGCGGTAGGCTAGGTATAGGTTTAGCGGAAGTATCCCGGCCTTAGAGTGTAGAAGATAAATGGGTGTAGATTAATAGGCTTCGATAACAGTGCGGAGGTAGCTATAAAATATAGTGTTAAGGGAGATCGTCGGTCGGCGGTTGCCCGTCTCCGGAAGAAAGACACTTGCGCTGTAGGCTGCTATGCTTTAGAGCACTGCTGTGTAAATTATACGGGCCTACGGAAGCGTGTAGCCCTAGGTCTTCCCGGTAAGTCTTGTAAGGGCATAGCTTTGCGTAGTAAGGCGGCGTTTTATTTGCTTAACGTGCTCCGAAAAAAGTAGCTTCCTGTTAAGCTAGATGCCTAGGAAGCGAGTTAACTTGCGTAAGGTAAGAACCGTGGTCCCGTCGAGCGTAAGCGTTATTGTCGAGGCTGTGTAGGTGCGCAAGAAGTGGAGTAGCTTGCTTTTAGCTGGCTTAAATACGACGCCTTGCGGCTGCGCTTACTTTAGAATTGTGCGCTACGCTTTCTAGAGGATAAAGTAGCAGTACTTTGTAGTAGCACCGCTTGCGAGGAGGCTGGTGTTATTTGTAAATTTAAAGGTAATAATCCGGCGGTATTAAAGGAGGTTATAGTAAAGCGGTGTGGTAAAAAGGATGAATAGGATCGGTAATAGCGGCGACCCTTATGGGACGCCGGCTAACACGGTTTGCATTAGAGCTGTCTTGCCGTTAAAGGCGAGTGCCGTCGTCCGATCTTTTAGGTAGCTAGTAATCTAGTTAATTATCTAGACTAGAAGGTAGAGCGTATGTAGAGTGTAGATAAGCTACTTATAGTGGACGTTATTAAAAGCGCTTTGTATATTTAGCTAAAGGAGAGATGCCGTGTTACCGTTACCTTACGCGCTTTATACGGCGTTAGTAAAAAGGCGGGCGGCAAGCTTGGTTAACTGGTAGCGTTTATTGCCTATCTAGCCTTTTAAAAGGAGGTAGTTCTCCTTTGCCGTTTTAGCAAGCTAGCGGGCTATAATAGTTTTAATAACTTTGCTAACGGTGCTAAGAAGTGCAATTAAGCGCTATCCTTTTACTTTTTATTTCTCTTACGCAGTCTTGCCGGGTTTTAGGATAATAATTATGCAAGAGGCCTTAAAGTAAGACGGCTAATAGCCGAGACGAAGGCTAGCGGCTGCTAAGTTTTATAGCTATAGAAAAAGGAAGTCGCCGTAAGCTTAAAAGAGTGCGTTAAAGATTTAGTCTAGCCTAAGAGCCTTCCTTAAAAAGGTGCAGTAAACTGCTGCTAAGACGTCCTCTAAGGAGACGTATTAGCTTACAAAAATGCGGCTAAGCGGCGCCCTTAGCAGTAGCGAAGGCGTCGTAGCGTCTAGGGTCGGAAAGAAGCAGCGGGATAGAATGTCCGCCTTATCGTTAACGTATATAGCGTATATGCCGTCTAAGCGTTATAATGGCGGAAGGAGTAAAGGGGCGGAAGGGGTATAGCTTTTAAAGCAAGCCTACTTCTTTAGTCTCTACAAGTTTGTATCTTTTTCTAAGGCTTTATATAAAACGGCCCGCTAGTAGCGTGTGCCTGCCTAGCAAAGGGTACGCCGTTAAGCTCGCCGTGCCTCTTTTACAGAATTGTAGGCGGCCGTAGACTGGTCTCCGGCCTATACTCTCCTTTCTGCAATGCGGAGGGCGTCGGTAGCGACGGCGGTGGTTATATCCCATCCGGGAAAAGGTTGTCCTTAAAGGGGTAACTTGGCTAAAACACACGCATACATAATGCCGGTAAGCTTGCCGATAAGGTTATCTGTCTAGCGTTTAAGTTCGGCGGCGGAGCTTGGCGAGGGTGGTGTCGGGAGTAGGATAGCTCGTCCAAGGGCTACAGCCTTCTCCTAGTTAAGTCGAGACCAGCAAAAGCCGTCTACCGGCACCGGTAGTGTTGTTACCGGGACGGAGCAGGCTTGTAGCGTATAGTCGGACCCTAGCCAGTTAAGTATAAAGTGTGCGGCCTGGAGGCGCGGAGAGGCCTACGTGTGGTCTATTGTCGACGGCTTGTGGTAAGACTGGCCGCCTTATGGTTGCCACGATGGTGTGCTTAGGGGTGTAAGTAAAGATAGGTCCCATTTATCTGCGAGGTTGAGGAGAGCGTCGGCGTGTACAAAGGTCCGTCTGGCCGTATCCTAAAGTGGGTGGTGGAGGTTAACGTCTCCCATTAAGATAACGTCGGCGTCGAGGCCGAGGGGTGGTAGAGAGGCGGGGCGGGCGAGCGGTGAGTCCTATGGTTTACCGGGTAGGGTAGGCTTGCTGTAAATGCCGAAGATGTGAAGTGGGCGAGGCTTGCGTGTGTGGACTGTAATATAGATGAGGTCTTTTTCGGCAGTGTATTCCCAGCAAGATAGCGGCAAGCTTTTTGCCACGTATCCGGCGAGGCGGCCCTTGCCGGATTTGTAAAGGCTAAATTTCTGCGCTTTTCTATCTTATTCCTAATATTCTGTTTCTTTATTAGGGTAGCGTTTTCCTATTAAATTTAGCCAGTAGTTTAGTCTATTTAACAGTTAGTTCTTCTTTAAGGTATACTTGAAATTAGCTTATGTATTGCTAAACCTGTAATGTTAAGAGATATTAGTTTAAGTCTTTTTTAAATTAGAATAGGTAGATAAGTCGTCTTTTTACTAACTATTCTATTGTTGCAAAATACAGCGTTTCCTTTAAAGGTATTAAGTTAATATAGTTCCTTTTTCTTATACTATAGTATTTTATACTTATTAATAAATAATGCGGCTACGTAGTTCACTTAGGCTTTGCTATTAATTATAGCTATAGTCTTAATTCCGTTAAATTATATAAGGACTTTAAATAATAGTTTACTTTATTCCTTTGTTATTTCCTTTAAAAGTCTGCTATTATATATTATAGCCTACTATTGCTTCTTTAATAGTAGCTGTTCCCATTTTTATCTCGTTATTGTTGCTATTAAGATTTCTTCCTTGCCTTATTATTTAAGGTTTTAGTTATAATGCTAATTAAGTAGCCTATTTTCTTTATATACTTTACTTTATAAAAAAGGTGTTTGCAGTCTTTTTATATCTTTATTATTGTTTTTAAGCATTTAATAGAGTAACCTAAATTCAATCTTATAATTGCATAGCGTCTGTTATAGCTATATGCTGCTATTTCTTAGTGTTTAAAGTTTGCCTTAAATAAAGGTACTATAGTAGGATTGTTGCCGTGCCGTTTTAGGTAAAAATTGTTTTCTCGCCTTGCATCTTTATAAAGGTAGTATTAGTTAGCAATACAGCCAAACTATACTATTTACGCGTACTTGTTAATGCTAATGCTAACTGTTTAATAGTTTCCTTTAACTAGTGTTAAAGGTTCTTACTGCCTATGCTTCGTTGTTTTATAGCCCTTAAGTTTTATAATTGCAAGGCTAGTTTAATCGGTGTTTAGCGCTAACGCTACTCTGTTTTCTGTATACATTTTAGTGTCCTTTAGTTGCATAGGTACTAGAATTCGGGTTTTAAATTAAAGTTGAAAACCTTTCATCTAGAATGTTTGTTTTAACGGGATTTAGAGTCTTTATACTTTATTGTATGTTTTAAACTATCTTGTCGCTTTTGTACCCATGTTTTTTTCAGGTTAGCGTTAAGGGTATTAAGCAAATCGTAGGGGGGTTATAAGCCGTCCCTTTTTTAACAGGGGTGAAAAGGGGGTTGTATAAATATCTTACTCCGTAATGCTCGTACTCGTATTTTTATTTTTCGTGTAAAGAGACCTGCAATCGACGAAAATACATAGTACGGAGTACTCCGTACATAGTACTCCAAACACCGTACGGTGTTACGTGTCCGGTGTGCCGTGAAAATCCTTAGCGTCGATCTCTCGGCTGTTTTACGCTTCCCTGTGCAAATAATGGTGCTGGTAAAATCGACAAGAATAATCGTACAGCCACGACTTTTGACTTATTTTCTCACATTATTCGCTCCTTGATCTACCTTTTCCGTTTTCCATCTTTTATTGAATGGCCGCATGCGATCTTCTATTAAACCCCCACACCCCACACAAACCGACGCGACACCCTAGCCTAGCATTCGTTACTCTCTTCAATGCCTTCAAATTTAGAAGACGGCCTACTCGATAGTGGTGGCATGGCTAGCCAGACACAGGAGCTTATGCCGTGGCAATCTGCCACCTGGGAAACCAGCGGTGCAATCATCACCCCCGCCAAACGGAAGCTTCGGTGGCTACGAATGCTGCTCTGGCCGGCAGCAAATGCAGACAGTGGTGGCATCAGAGCTTCCGGAAGCGCAGCTGCTGGCAATTCAGGCCCACGGAGCCTACGGCCCACAGCCTATCTAGATGGCCTCCGCGGCTTCGCCGCTTTTCTCGTCTACATCCATCATCACCAGCTTTGGGCACACGCAGCCAGCCTACTCGGGGACGACCAAATATTCGAAAATGCATACGGTTATAATGGCCAGTACCGCTTTGCGGCACTGCCTGGTGTAAGAAACTTCTTTACTGGCGGTCACATGGCCGTAGCTACCTTTTATGTCATTTCTGGCTATGTGCTGGCCGCAAAGCCATTGTCTCTTATTCATGCTGGCGAACATATCCGCCTCCTCGACAATCTGGCCTCATCCATGTTCCGCCGCTGGGTCCGACTTTACCTTCCCATCATCGTCACAACTTTTGTCTATGTCACGTCGTGGCACGTTTTCGGCATTTGGACTACGTGCTGTGCTCAACAGGACAGCATAATTGATGAATGGTGGAATTGGTATGTGGAGTTCAAGAACTTCAGCTTCGTTTTCAAGGAAGGCGTCATCTGGGTCAGTTATAACAACCACCTATGGTCCATCCCGCTTGAGATGAGAGGCTCGATCGTCGTCTTCAGTGCCCTCCTGTCATTCGCGCGCATCACCACCCGTGCTCGCCTATGCTGCATGCTAGGCTTGACAATGTACTTTTTGTACGTCGCGGACGGCTATTATTGCGCCCTGTTTGTCATGGGTATGCTACAGTGTGATCTTGACATGATGGCACAGCGCTCCGACCCCGAATTTCCGACCATTCTGCGCCGTTTGGAACCTTATAAGAAGGCCATCTACTACACACTCTTTATCACCAGCATGTATCTTGCCGGTGTTCCGTCCGAAACGAATAGCATTGAGAAGCTACGCGAAAACCCTGGCTGGTATTGGCTGTCCTTCCTCAAGCCACAGGCTGTTTTCGATCCGAAATGGTTTTATCTGTTCTTTGCCGCCAGTTTCCTAGTTTCCAGTGTTCCGCGAATTCCCTGGCTTCGTCGATTCTACGAGACTCGATTCTGCCAATATCTTGGCCGCATATCTTACTCTCTTTATCTTGTTCATGGGCCAATTCTGTGTGTTTTGGGCGATCGTCTGTACGCAATGGTTGGCTGGATACGCCAAACCGACACTGACAAGTTGATGCTTGCTTCCTACCTGAACATTTTCCCACTACCAAGGGTTGGACCGATGGGGCTCGAAGTCTCTTTTTTGCTTCCTCATATAATTCTCTTGCCCGTCACATTTTGGGTAGCCGATGTTGTTACCCGTACAGTGGATGAGCCTGTGGTCCGCTTAGCGAATTGGTTCTACAAGACGCTTCTTAGCGGAAACACCGCATCGCAATCGCGACCTGAAGACTCTATGCGCCTTGCATAACATTAGATATAAGGAAAAATAAACGCACTGAAAAATACTGTCACCTGTGCACGACGCGATGGCATCAGGAAATACGACAGAAATACAGAGATCTGATATGATCATTTGATATATCTTTATAATTATGAAGGGGTTTACACAGCCTCCCAACTTTCTAATTGTCTTTTCGTCTTTTTTAGCTTATAGATTGTAGCCGGCAAACCTGAACACCTCTTGTATGATAGCTTATTTGGCTCTTAACGATACGTATGTACATAGCATCCTTGGCATGCCGGTTCCTCCTTTGCCTACGACGTACAGAGAAGTATTTTTCTTAGGTATGATTTGTTGTTCGACTTCCAGGCCAGGGCCTAAGGATAAAAAGGGTCAGCTCTAAAGCAGGCTGCCTATAAGCGGATAGTAAGGTATCTTAGGCCCTAATTCACGCGTACCGGACCAGCTATAGTACAAGAATGGGTAACTATGTTGAATGACCCTACTGTACTATACAGGAATGCGGGGCAATGCGGATTACACTATTAAAAGCAAAACAAACTAGAAAGGAAATATAATCTCAGCTAACATCGGCCCGAGGTATTAATAACTTAACTTTGCTATTATCGGGAAACGAACAGAACAAAACGAACAATTTACCTCGGCGGTAGTGGTAAAAAAGTTAATGTACTCTCTAAGTTATTACGTAAAGCAGCGGGGTAGAAGGAGGGGTAATAGTATATTTTTTACCCTCTCCTCTAAACCTTCCCTTTTATTGCCTAATATTAAAACTAATTTTGCTTTAGGCAAGCACTGTTAAGCCGTTAAGAAACAAATATAGTAAAGTAAAATAAATAAACCTTTAAAACTGCAGCATTATTTCTTACTAGCTTTTATATCCTTTAGTATTATTGCTTTATTGCTTTATTATTTACCACTACTATACTAATAAACTTCTTTATTGGCTTTTAAAGCTTTATACCTTTATTACTTTCTTTATAAAATTTACTTAAAATTTACTACTTTATTATAATTAAAGAGTTTAAAAGTAATTATTTATCCTTTATATACGCTTTAGCTTAGTAGTTAATATTAGTACATAGGTATAATAAACCACACTAGTTCCTTAGTAATAAACCGGTAGTGTTAAAGGGTCTATATAAGTAGGCAGGTTAAGGCCGCTTGCTATACAATTAAAGGATATGTTTCGCTAGTTAGGCAAATCTCTATTGTGCATTATACTGTTGTTCTTTAATGTGTTTATTAGGCTGCGAGGCCTATTCAGGTATTAAGACTAAATACTTAAATTGATTGCTAAAGAGCTGTAAGAAGGGGAGTGATATCTAAGTAGTAAGGACTATAGTCTTATATACATAAGTGCTTCCTTATAAGGGTATTTCCCACACGCACCCATGCACCGGTTCGGCCACCTGCCGCTTACTAAGCGACGAACTTACGAACTATCAATGGCATGTGCATAACCCGCACCTAAGCCACAATGGCGCGCCACACCGCACTAAGGGCTAAGCTACTGCGCACAGGGTTGTCACTCTTAGCTAGATATATATAGCGTGACGGTAGGCTATCGCCTACCAGTCTTCTACAGTTCGTTAAGTTGAAGTCTTAATAACAACCGACATAACTAGCATAAGCCTGCGTGATTACACATTGCATACACCCCCTTATATTCCTCCTATCTCTTCTTAGCTTACTTAGATTATTAGATAATCTTAATAATCCTAGCCTTAGATTATCTGGATTATTAGATGATTTTAATAATCTTTATCGTATTATTACGTAACCCTTAGTCTTATAATCTTTAGACCGCCTATACTCCTATTAGCTGTTATGCATTCTATTATATAAGGCCGTTTAGCTTCTTTTTAGGCTTGCCGTATAACGTGGTTATTATATTATCTTTCTCCTCTTATACTTTATCCTTAAAGTAGGTTTTTCCTCTTACATCTTTTTTTTTTCTTATAATAATGTTTAACCGTATATTTAGCGGTTATATTCATTGTTTACATAAAACCTAACAGTGTAACAGTCTTCTTAAGTTGGTTTTTACTTATCCAGCAGTAATGCCTACTTGCTTATTTTATACTAAACATTGTCTTCCTTTTTATTAAGTCTTTTCTTTAAATTCCTTTCGTTGTTTAGAGTGCATTCGCCTTAACCTTCCTTTTTATCACGTTTAAGGTTTTTTATTTAACAGCTTTTCTGTATTAGTGCTTAGTATAAAAAGGTTAAGCTTAAGTTAAAAGCCGCTAAAAAGGAGCGTCGTTATATTAACACAATATTAAGCGTCTTTAATCCTAAAAGAAGTTATAGCGTAAGAAAATTCTTTATGTTATCAAGCGTAGTCTCGATTATATTAAGGAGTTAGACAAGTTAAAGCGCTAAGAGCGCCGTCGAGGTTGCTATGCTTACCGCTATTTTAGTTGTTTTTAAAGTTAAATAGGATGCCTTACTAGCTTTTAAGTTGTTTTTTGGTGTACTTTTTAAGGTATTAGGTTAAGGCGTTATTAGTAGTACTTTTAAAGGGTTTATTAAGCGTTTATTAAGTTTATAACTAGCTTTTATATATCTTCTGCTTTTATGTAGTTCTTTTATTTTACTAAATACTCTTTTTATTTGCCTTTAACTTTGTATTCTTTAGTATCGTTTACTTTGTATATTGTTTTTAATTAAGTGTTTAAGTATGTTAGTTTTAGTAGCAATATATAAAATACTAGGTATATTTGTATATTTATTAGCAATACTAACTTAAAGTTAGTGTTTAACAGATTTTCTTTAATTTAAAATAGTCCGGTTTTCTTATAGTTAAAGTACTAGTAGTTGCGCTATTGTAAGCAAACTATGTTAACAATAGCTATTTAACCTAATTATATTATAGTTAGTTAACGTAGCATTAAAGGTATTGTTTTAGTATTTAGTTAAGTCGTTTTATTTATTTATTTATTTATAAGCAGTAAGCTGTAAATAACCTGTGTTTTATTCCGAGTTATACTATAAGCAATTTTTTATAAGTTTAACGTAAATAGCTTATTTTTATTTAATACTATCTTCTTTAGTAGACCGTATTAACTAATAGTATTTTATAAAAATGTTTACGTAAGTTCTTTTACATTGCTAGCTTCCTTATACGGAATAAAGTATAAATACTTTGTAAGTTGTTATAAACCACACTACTTCCTCAGTGATAAACCTGGTGGCGTCAAGGGGTTTATGTAAGTAGGCAGGTCAAGGTCGCTTCGTATACAATAACGTGTAGGCAGATCTCTGTTGTGCGTTGCTGTTGTTCTTCAATGTATCATAAGGCTGTAAAGCCTATTCAGGTGCTAAGACTGAATACTTAGTTTAATTGCTGAAGAGCTGAAAGAAGGAGAGTGCTATCTAGGTGGTAGGGACTCTTGATCACCGTAATCTTAGTGATTACTGTCTTATAATCCTTATCCATATCGTCTAATCATGTGATCAGGATCACTCTTAGTAATCCTGTGCGGGATCACTCTTCTTGTCACGTGATCTCCAGACCGCCTGTGCTCCCATTGGTCTGTGTGCATTCTGCCGTGTGGGGCGGCTTTGGCTTCTTCTTTCGCTTGCCGTGTAATGTGGTTATTACATAAGTCTATTTATTATTACTAGTATACTATTATAAAAGGTCCTAGTTAAAGGTTCCTTTAATAGTAGTAGCTTAGTAATAAAGTTTAGGCTAATTAATCCCTATGCTTATATTAAAGCCAGTAGTAGTTATAGTAATTTATAAGGCTTATATCTTTCTGTTTTAGTTTTCTTATACGTATTACATTTTACTAGTATTTATTCAATTTTCTTTTTAATTTTAACGAATTTGTAGGTTCGTTTAATCCTATTTATTATTGCTTTAATTCCTTAATTTTTATAGGCTAGTACTTTATAAAGTTGCTATATTAGCCTTTCTTAAAGTGCTTATAGTATGTAGGTTTTATTATTATACTTTTAAAGTTTATCGTTTGCTTTCTATATTGTTTAGTCTTATTCTTTGTTATTTTATCCCGTTATACCTCCTAGGTTTTTTAGCTATTTATTATCTGCTAGTGTTTAGTATACTGCTAAAAGTTTCTTTTTTATAGTAAAATCTCCTTTTGCTATAACTTAAAGTATCGTTTATACTTTTAAGAGTATATTTTGCTAATAGTTTACGCGTTTTCTAAGTGCGTTAGCCTTGCTATTCTTTAATCTTTTTCGGTATATAATGTAAAAGTTAAATTGAATAAGAATTCCGCCTATTTAGTTTGTTTTTTATTAAGAACCTTAGTAGTTATAAACTATATTAGATTTTTATAGTTTATATACACTTTGATATTGTGCTTTACTCTAATTAAGTAGTGCTGCTAGTCTTAAAATGAGTAGATAATTGCTATAAGTTTTTTATTATAAATTAGATAGTTAAGTTTAACTTAAGTAATTTTTTTTAAAAAGAAGGCTGCGGAGTATAGCTTTTCATTCCTATCTCTTTAGCCTAACTATCCTTTAATTATAAAGTTTAATGCTTTTATTTTGATTTTATATTCCTTTTTTAAGCTTGCCTTTATTAATACTAGTTTTTTTATAATAAGGTTTTTAATTTTATTTAAAAACTATTTATTCTTTATTCGTTTATTTAAATATCTTGTTTTTTATAACGGGCTATAGCCCGGTGTAAGTCCTCGGCTCCGCCCTCGGCTCGGAACAACTAGTAGGCCATGTCACGTGGCCTGCCGCGCGACCCGACCAAACCTAATTGGGCGCACGCCAATTGGCACATTGCGCCCATCTTGCGCACGCGCTGCCACGGACCAATGGGAGCACGAGCGGTCTGGAGATTACGTGACAAGGACAAGCGATCCCACACAGGATTACTAAGAGTGATCCCGATCGCATAACCAGGAGTGATTACGGTGATTACTGTGATTACGGTGATTAGGAGTGATTACTATTACCACGGTGATTACTGTGATTACGGTGATTAGGAGTGATTACTATTACTACGGTGATTACTGTGATTACGGTGATTAGGAGTAATTACTATTACTACGGTGATTAAGGGTGATTAGGAGTGATTACTATTACTACGGTGATTAAAGGTGATCTAAGGAAGAGATGGAAGAAGCACTTGTGTATATAAGAAGAGAGGAAGCAGGCCTGTTTATATAGATATCTTTCTTCTTTTTTAGCTTAGTTTTTAACCAGTTTAATTCACCTAACAGCAACTTCTCCTATTGGGCTGGATCCTTACATTTTTTTCCGTAAGTTTTATATATGGTCTTACAATATTGCTATAACTTTTAATAAATTATTTATAAAAGTTAGTAAATTTTAAAAATCCTTTAACTTTTATAATACTTATAGGTATAGGCTAAGTTTTAATATCTTTAATCTTTAATTTCTGCATATAAGTTTATTTCAATATAATTATAAATCTTAAATAGTTAACTTTTTAAGTATAAAACCTGCTTTTCTTTTTAACTAAAAGGTTTACATTTTACAGCTTTTACAGTATCTTTATTATATGCTTTTTATATTTTTTAAGGGTTTTAAGTAGATTAATATATTATTAAGATATGCAATTACAAAATTATTTAAGTGTTTACGCAATACTTAATTAATTATATCTTAAAGCAGTGCCGGTTTCGTTTATTAGTTTAAAAGGCATTACTAAGTACTTATAGTGTTTGTAGCGTATTTTAAACGCTATTTTCTATTCTTTTCCCTTTTTTTTATATATAAGATAATAAGTTTCTTTAAGATTTAATTCTGTAAACTATTTTACCTTTTAAAGTTTTCTACGTAGCTTTTTAATAAGTAGTAATGAGTAACGATTTTAATAGTAATATTGTTAAGTTATTTATAGTTTATGCATTGTCTTAGCTTTTTATTCTTCTTTAGTATAAATAAAAGTAGATATTCTGCTAGTAACATAAATCTTTTAATATATCCTTTGTTAAGATTTTTTGTAAGGTATTCCTTAAGTTCCTTAAGCTGTTTTTCGTTTAGCTTATAAATCTGATTAAATCTAGGACTAGTTTCGTCTTTTACTAGCATCTTATAGTCTTAAATGCTGTGTTTTAATGGTTTTGTTTTTAACTTATCTTAGAATAATTTACTAAATTTCCTATATTCTAGTGAGATGTTTATTAAGTTTTGCTGTTTTCTTTAATAGCGTTTTCTACTATTTTAGCGTAAACTAAAGGCTTATCCTTATTTTATTTCCGTGTTTAATAGGCCTTTAGTGCGTATTCTTACATGCCTTTATATTTTCTTAATTTACGCGTAAAGCTTTTACTTAGCTCTTCTTTATTAGCTAAATCTTTTTCTTTATTATATAAAAATATCTATTAATTCGCTTGCATAGTTCTGTCTCGCTATTCATGGTAGCTAAATCTTTGCACTTTTCTATTTTGTTCCTAATATTTTATTTCTTTATTAGGGTAGCGTTTTTCTATTAAATCTAGCTAGTAGTCTAGTTTATCTAAAGTTTAGTTCTTCTTAACTAAGGTATTCCTAAAATTAGCTTATAAATCGCTAAACCTATAATGTGAAGAGATATTAGTTTAAGTCTCTCCTAAATTAAGATAGGTAAATAATTAGTCTTCTTGTTAACTATTCCGTCGTTATAAAATATAGCGTCTTTTTTAAAAGTATTAAGTTAATATAGTTCCTCTTTTTTATACTATAGTATCTTATGTTTGTTAATAAATAATGCGTCTACATAGTTTTCTTAGGCTTTGCTATTAATTATAGCTATAGTTACAATTCTGTTGAATTATAGTTTAAGCATTATATTAGCTAGCCTATTTACTAATAAGCTATTAGCAAAGGTTTATAAGCTACTACTAATAATAAAGGCAATTAGCGCTGCAGCTATATAAGCGTAGTTATAGCTTAGTTTATACATTTAATAGTTAGCGGCTTATTGCTAACGGGTTGCTTAAAGGTTATTTAAGGATATTATCTTTACTTAAACTAAAAGGGCTAGGCGCTGAGGCTTAGTTTACTTAATAAATAGTAGCAGGTAGGCGTTTAAGCATTAGTCAGCAACGATAACTATAACCGCGTTAGCCTATACTGCGCATTTTAGGCTAAATTTCCTAACGATGCTGCCTTTAGCACAGCTTAGTAAGCGACGGCCTTACGCTTAGGCGCTAAAAGTAGAGAAGCGGCCTTAGTATAGCTAGAAGACTATGCTTAGCTATAGTAGTAGCGATAGTAGGGACAATAAGGGCAGCAATAGCGTAGGACGGTAGAGGCGATAGCGGCAGAGATAGAGGTGCAGCTTTCTAATTAGTACGTAACTGCTAGGCAATAGTTGGGCGACTATAAGCTAAAAGCTTAATATAGGTTTTAGTTTAGACTTAGTAAATAAAAAGCTAGTAAAAGGTTATACTACTAGGCTATTAGTCTTATAATAAAGTTTATACTAATATATTAGAATAGCTAGACAAGTATTAGCAAAGACTACAAGTATTTATATAATTTGTACTATAAGACTTTGCTACTTACATATGTTAAGTAATTAGCAATAAACAAGTATACGTTAAATATCTTATTTAGCTAGTAGTATTTTTAAAGTAAGACGTTTTATAGCTTTATATACGCCTATATAACTTGCTATAAAGGAGTAATAGTAAAGTGTGATTAATTAGGCTTATAAAGCGTTAGTTAATAGCACTATAATATAGTTTTTATAAAATAGGGCATTATTATTATACAAGTAGTAAGTTTTTTTCCCCTTATTTTACGTAGCTTTATCTAATAAATTATTTAATAACGGGTTATAGCTTTAAGCTTTATAAATTATATAGTACTACTGCTTTAGTAGGCGCTTATTATATAGCACAGTTTGTATCTTTTAAATAACAATAATAGAATCTTAAGCGAAGATATATTTAGCGATTAATTAACAATTTATAGCTTATTAGGCAGTAATAGCAAAGCGCTATTATATACAATATTCCCCTTTATATAGTTAAAGCGCTACGATAGGCTATTGGCTAGATTAATTACCTTTAGCCGGTGTTAAATATTAAAATTAAACGTTAATAGTTTAAATTCTTATTAAGTAAACCGGTTTTAACGGCCTTTTGCTAAAGCGTTTTAGTGCTTAGTAGATAATTAAGACTATAAAAAGGTATTTTAAACCTTTGAATAAAGGCTAAGAAGAGTAGTGAGTATAAGGTTTTTATTAAAAAGTATATTACATAACCCTTATAACTCTATAAATAATAATGCTATACTATAAGTGAGTAATTACTTTTTAAAAACGTTTAGCCTTAATCAAAGCTAATAAAATGCTTTTAAGTATTTTAATTCGCTTTTATATATAGTATATAGCAACCTTAAAATAGCTAAAAACAAAGTAATATCTTACGTTATACTTAAAATCCTTTAGGAAAACTTTTTAACTATATACTCCTTAAGTAAACTTTTTGTATAAAATAACACCTTTACGTATATATAGTGCAAAATTAGCTATATAACTAGGCAGATATATATAGTGTAGAATTAGTAAAGTAGCCTCCTTATAACCTTAATTTAAATTTAATTAAACCTTTATAAAAGTTGCTTAAAAGCAAGAATAAAGTGTAATAACCACATCACACAGCAAGCAGAAGAAGCCAAACAGGCTCCACACAGCAGAATGCACATAAACCAATGGAAGCCCGAGCGGTCTAAAGATCACGTAACGATACGGATAAGGATCGCAAGGATCGCAAGGATCGCAACCCAAGAATTGCGATCCAAGCGATCCAGGATCGCAAGGATTGCAAGGATCGCAACCTAAGGATTGCGATCTAAGCGATCTAAGGAAGAGATGAAAGAAGTACTCGTGTATATAAGACTACAGTCTCTACCACCTAGATAGCACTCTCCTTCTTATAGCTTTTTAGCAATTAATTTAAGTATTTAGTCTTAACACTTAAATAGGCCTTGCTGCCTTATGCTATATTAAAAGAACGATAATAACGCATAATAAAGATTTGCTTACACGTATTGTATACGAAGCGGCCTTAACCTGCCTACTTATATAAACCCTTTAACACTACCAGGTTTATTACTAAGGAAATAGTGTAGTTTATAACATTTTAATTAATCTTGTATAGTAAGGTTAACGCTACCTACTATACAATACAAAGGCTACGTAATAGCTACTTTAAGACTATCTACTAAGGCAACTGCGCCTAATATAACGTAAGAGGAATGGAACATTCGAATTTAACAACTGATTAAGGATTAAAAGGCAATAATCGTTAAGCTAACTAAAGCTAGCAAGACGGAATTTAAACGATATGTAATAGAAGTTAAGGAACTTAAGGAATAGGTTAATAAAACTTACAGTGTTAAGAAAAAAGACTATAAAATAAATCTGCTAACATTATACAATAGGACTAAAGGCATACTTAAAGAATTTATTACTAAATGCAAAACCTACTATTAACACTATAACGAACAGTTTCTAGAAAACGAGGAAAAGATCCTCTTTGCCTTTTAGTATATAATAGAAGACCCTTTTAACTGGATAAAACCTATTATTCGTAACTACTTAGATAACGACTAAGATAATAGAGACGATAATACCTAAAAGGTATTTAAAGACTTTAACAGCTTTAAATAATCCTTAAAGGACATCTTTAGAGACTTAGATAAAGACCGAACAAAAGAAAGAGAACTTATAAGATGTAAATAAAAGTCATTTACATTAAAGTATGCCGCAACCTTTAAGCAGATATTATTATAGCTAGGCTAGGATAATAAACCCTTAATAAACTAGTTTTATATAGGACTTAAGGAAGAAGTAAAGGATAAACTTACTAAATTAAAAAGACTAGACGAACTATTAGCATTTATTACTATAGCTATATGCATTGATAATCGAATATTTAAACGATAAATAAAGAGAAAAAAAAATAATAATAGTAATAACTAGTAAAGCACTCTTACTTATAAAGCTAACACTAAGAAAAAGGTATACTACCCTAAGGCTACAGCGTACAACACTATACCTAGACCTATAAAACTCGATACGGCTTAACGAAAGAATAAACTAGGGATGTAAAAGATAAGGACCTTTAAATGCTACAATTGCGGTAAGATAGGGCACTATGCGCGCAACTTCAAACAACCTAAGAGGAAGCAACTTAAATAGCAACCTGTACCTAAAAACAAAGGATAGAAAGAGGTTAACGCAGTATAAAAAATCACTTTAGACAACAACCTAGTAATAATTAGAAAGGATTAAAACTACTTATAGCATAAGCTGCAGCATTAGTTTAGCTATTACAACGAACTTTGTTAACTGTATAACGCAGAAAAAGCTATCGGCGGATGGTATCCTAAGGCACTTAAAGGAAAGAAGACCCTAGCTATAAGGAAGCGATTGAAACTGTTAAAAGAAGAACGCAGACAATACTTAGGAGTAGAGGAACTTTAGACTACGACAGAACATACGATTTAGATAAAGGAGCTTAAACTTTAACTTAGAACCCGAATTCTAATACCTGCGCAACTAGAGGACTCTAATATATATACGGGAAACAAAGTGGCGCTGGCGCCTAACACCGATTAAACCAGCCTCGCGATTATAAGACTTAAGGGCTATAAAAGAAAGAGGTTTTAGCAACAAAACCCTTTAACACTAGTCGAAGGAGACTATTAAATAATTAGCATTAGCACCGATGAGCACGCATAGTTAGCATAGTTCGGCTGCATTACTAACCACTGCTATTTGCACAAAAGGATAAAGCAAGCAAACGACTTTTACTTAAGACGGTACGGAAACAATCCTGTTACAACACCCTTATTTAAGGCGGACCTTAAACACTAAGAGATAGCAGTATACAACTATAATAAACGATACGCAGTTATAAGATTAAGTTTAAATTATCCCGTTAAATGCCTATAAACGACAAAGGTATAGGAAGATTGCAAACACTCCTTTTACAAAGTGTACAAAGAAAATAAGCTACTCGATTAGCACTATAACTAAGACCTTTAAAGATAAGGCAAAGAAGAAGAAATCCTAAACGACTATAACGAAACAAAAAACGGGAACAGCTACTGTTAAAGAAGCAATAGTAGGCTATAGCAAACAATAACAAACTTTTAGGGGAAATAACAAAGGAACAAAGTAAATTATTGTTTAAAGTCTTCGTATAATTTAACAGAATTACAACTATAGCTATAATCGATAGCGAAGCTTAAAGGAACTACGTAGCCGCATTATTTATTAACAAACACAAGATACTATAGCATAGGAAAGAGGAACTATATTAACTTAATACCTTTAAAGGAGACGCTATATCTTACAACGATGGAATAGTTAATAGAAAGACTAATTATTTACTTATCCTAATATAGGAAAGACTTAAACTAATATCTCTTAACATTATAGGTTTAGCGATATATAAGCTAATCTTAGGAATACCTTGGTTAAGAAGAACTAACCCTCGGATAAACTAGACCACTAGCTAGATTTAATAGGAAAACGCTACCCTAATAAAGGAATAGAATATTAGGAATAAGACGGAAGCGCACAATAGAAATTTAGCCTTTACGGATGGTTAGACAGAACTACGCAAGCGAATTTAACAGATATCTTTATATAACAAGGAGAGAGATTTAGCTAACGGAAAGGAGCTAAGTAAAAGCCTTGAGTGTAAATTAAAGGAATATAAAGGCACGCAAGAATAAGCACTAAAGGCCTATTAAACACGGAAACAAGATAAGGACAAACCCTTAGTTTACGTTAGGATAGTAGGAAACGCTACTAAAGAAAACAGTAAAGACTTAACGAACATCCTACTAAAATACAAGAAATTTAGCAAACTGTTCTAAGACAAGTTAGAAATAAGACTACCGGAACACAGCATTTAGGACTACAAAATACCATTAAAAGAAGGAACCAATCCTAGATTTAACCGGATTTACAAGCTAAACGAAGAACAGCTTAAGGCACTTAGGGAGTACTTTACAGAAAATCTTAATAAAGAATACATTTAAAGATCTACGTTACTAGCAAGATATCTACTCTTATTTGTACCTAAAAAGAACGAAAAGCTAAGACTATGTATAAACTATAAACAACTTAACAATATTACTATTAAAAATCGTTACCTATTACCCCTTATCTAAAAGCTGCGTAGAAGACTTTAAAAGGCAAAATAGTTTACAGCATTAGATCTTAAAGGAGCCTACAATCTTATACGAATAAAGGAAGGAGAAGAATGGAAAATAGCGTTTTAAACACGCTACGGACACTATAAGTACTTGGTTATGCCTTTTAGACTAATAAACGCGCCGGCATTATTCTAAGAAATAATTAATTAGGTATTGCGCGAACACTTAGACGATTTTGTAATTGTATACCTTAACGATATATTAATCTACTCGGAAACCCTCGAATAATACAAGGAGCATGTAACGAAAATACTGTAAAAACTGTAAGACGTAAACCTTTTAGTTAAACTAGAGAAAAGCAGGTTTTACACCTAAGAAGTTAACTATTTAAAATTTACAATTACACTAAGATAAATCTACATGTAGAAATTAAAGATTAAAGCTATTAGAACTTGGCCTATACCTACGAGTACTACGAAAGTTAGAGGATTTTTAAGATTTACTAACTTCTATAAACAATTTATTAAAAGCTATAGCAATATTGCAAGACTACTTACGGAACTTACGGAAAAAGACAAGACATTTAAATAGACCAATAAAGAATAAACAGCTTTTAATAAAATTAAAAACCTTATTATACAAGAACTAGTATTAATAAAGGCAGACTTAAAAAAGGAATACAAAATCGAAACAAATGCATTAAACTTTATAATTAAAGGATAGTTAGGCTAAAGAGATAGGAACGGAAAGCTGCACCTAGTAGCCTTCTTCTTAAGAAAACTTACCAAACCTAAACTTAACTACCTAATCTACAACAAAGAACTTATAGCAATTATCTACGCATTTTAAGACTGGCAGCACTACTTAATCGGAGTAAAATACGAGATTAAAGTGTATACAGACTATAAAAATTTAATACAGTTTATAACCACTAAGGTCTTTAACAAAAGACAGACTAAATAGGCAGAATTCTTATCGCAATTTAACTTTTGCATTACGTACTAAAAAGGATCGGAAAACAGCAGGGCTAACGCACTTAGCAAACGCGTAAACTATTAACAAAATATACTATTAAAAGCATAAACAATACTTTAAATTATAGCAAAAGGAGATTTTACTATAGGAAAGAAACTTTTAGCAGTATACCGAACACTAGCAGATAACAAATGGCTAAAAGACCTTGCAAAGGCATAACGGAACATAACTACGGAAGAATAAAATTAAACAACACAGAATATAGACGATAAACTTTAGAAGTATAACAATAAAACCTACGTACTACGGGCACTTTAGGAAAGGCTAATTTAGTAACTCTATAAAGCCTTAGCCTATAAACATTAGGGAATTAAAGCAACAATAAATAGGATTAAACAAACCTATAACTTTCTCGGAATTAAAAAGAAAATCGAATAAATACTAGCAAAATGCAATACATGCAAGAAAACTAAGATAAAAAGATATAAACCTTATAAATTACTTAAACTACTATTAATTTTAATATAAGCATAAGGATTAATTAGTCTTAACTTTATTACTAAGCTACTACTATTAAAGGAACCTTTAACTAAGACCTTTTACAACAGCATACTAGTAATAGTAAACAAACTTACAAAGTATTTATACTTTATTCCGTACAAAAAAGCCAGCAACGCAAAAGAACTTACGTACACATTTCTACGAAACATTATTAGTTAACACGGTCTACTAAACGAAATAGTATTAAATAAAGACAAGCTATTTACATTAAACTTTTAAAAATTACTTATAGCACAACTTAAAACAAAACACAAACTATCTACAGCTTACCACCTATAAACAGATAAATAGACAAAACGACTTAACTAAATACTAAAACAATACTTTCGATGCTACGTTAACTAACTATAAGACGATTAGGTTAAATAGCTACCGCTAGCACAGTTCGCTTACAACAGCGCAACTACTAGTACTACAAAGATGTTACTATTCTACGCAAACTACGGTTACAAACTAAAAGCTTATAAATAAGAAAACAAAGAAACTAAAGCACTAAAGGCAATTTAACGAGTAAACAAAATCTAAAAACTTTAAAAACAATTACAAATAAACCTTAAATTCGTATAAAAACGTATAACGCATTATGCAAACAAGTTAAGGATTAAAGGACTAACCTTAAAGGAGGGAGATAAAGTGTATCTTCTTTAAAGAAACCTAAAAACGAAACAACTAAGCGAAAAACTCGACTATAAGAAAATCGGACCATTCTAAATTAAAAAGAAGCTGTTAAACACTAACTTTAAGTTAGCACTACTAACTAATATACAGATACACCTAGTGTTTTACATATCGCTACTAAAACTAGCACACCTAAACACCCGATTAGAAACAATATATAAAGTAAACGATACCGAAGAATATAAAGTCGAAGAAATTAGGAACGAACGAGTTAAAGGCAGATAGAAAGAATATTTAGTAAAATAAAAGAACTATTTAAAAGCAGAAAACATATACGAGCTAGTTACAAACTTAACAAACGCTTAACAAATCCTTTAAAATTACCACTAATAACGCCCTAACCTAACACCTTAGAAATTACACTAAAAAACGACTTAAAAGCTAGCAAGGCATCCTAGTTAACCTCGGAAACAACCGAAACAGCGGTAGGCGCGGCAGGCTTAACAGCTGTAGCGGCCTCGCGCTCTTAGCGCTCCAACTTATCCAACTCCTTAAGCGTCTAAACGCTACGCTCCACCATTTAAGCAATACGCTTAGCCCACACTTGCCGCTAACGGCAAAGGCGAGTAACCTTCCGCTGCTGCAAGAAAAGGTCCTACTGCTAAGCAATAAGGACCTCCTCCTCGCAAAGCAGCTTATTATCAGCTTAACGAAAATTGCAAGTGGCTACGGCCACCTGCGACCCGGAAATCCCTGCAACATTACAACCACCCCGGTTGTAGGACACGCAGGCCTTACAACGAAAGGAGTCTACTAAGGAAGCACAGCAGAGAATCTTCCGCTAAACACAACGGGAACAAGGGAGCATCTTTACGAAACGAAGGGAAATGGCGGAAAGCAAAGACTCGCGCTGTTAGGTTTTGCGCGAACGATAAATACGACCGCTAGACACACGGTTAAACATCGTTATAAGAAGAAGGAAGGATGTAGGAGAAAAACTTACTTTAAGGATAAAGTATAGGAGGAGGGAGGTAATGTAATAACTATATTACACGGCAAGCAAAAGAAGCTAAACAGGCTTTATACGGCAGAATGTACATAAACTAATGGGAGCCCGAGCGGTTTAAAGATTACGTAATGATACGGATAAGGATTGCAAGGATTGCAAGGATTGCAACCTAAGAATTGCGATCTAAGCGATTTAAGGAAGAGATGAAAGAAGCACTTGTGTATATAAGACTATAGTCCTTACTACTTAGATAGCACTCTCCTTTTTACAGCTCTTTAGCAATTAATCTAAGTATTTAGTCTTAACACTTGAATAGGCCTCGCTGCCTTATGCCACATTGAAAGAACGACAACAACGCACAATAGAGATTTGCCTACACGTATTGTATACGAAGCGGCCTTGACCTGCCTACTTACATAAACCCCTTAACACTACCAGGTTTATTACTGAGGAAATAGTGTGGTTTATAATATAAAGGCTTATTTAGCTTTAGTATATATACTTAAAAATAATGCTTCTAAGTAGGCTGTTATAAACTACACTATATCCTTAGTAATAAACCTAGTAGCGTTAAGGGGTTTATATAAGTAGGCAGGCTAAGGCCGCTTTATGTATAATAACGTGTAAGCAGATCTTTATTATGCGTTACTATTATTCTTCAATGTATTATAAAGCTGCAAGGCCTATTTAGGTGTTAAGACTAAATACTTAGTTTAATTGCTAAAGAGCTATAAGAAGGAGAGTACTATCTAGGTGGTAAGGACTATAGTCTTATATATATAAGTGCTTCTTCTATCTCTTCCTTAGCTTACTTAGATTATTAGATAGTCCTAGTAATCCTAGCCTTAGATTATTTAGATTATTAAATAATCCTAATAATCCTTATCTATATCGTCTAATCACGTAATCTAAATTACTCTTAGTAATCCTGTTTAGGATTACTCTTCTTATTACGTAATCTCTAAACCGCCTGTGCTCCTATTAGTCCGTATACTTTCTGCCGTGTAAAGCTTGTTTAGCTTCTTCTTCCGCTTGCTGTATAATATAGTTATTATATTACCTCCCTCCTTCTATAGTGTATCCTTAAAGTAAGCTTTTCCTCCTACATCCTCTTTTCTTCTTATAACGATGTCTAACCGTGTATCTAGCGGTCGTATTCGTCGTTCGCATAAAACTTAACAGCGTAACAATCTTCTAAAGTTGGTTCTTGCTTATTCTGCGGTAATGCCTACTTGCTCGTCTTGTACTAGGCGTCGTTTTTCTTCCTGCTGTGTCTCGTCTTCGGATTCTTTTCGTTGTTCGGAGTGTATCCGCCTTAACCTTCTTTTTGCGATATTTAGGGTTTTTCTGTTTAACAGCTTTGCCGTATTAGTGCTTAATATAAGAGGGTTAAGCTTAAGTTAAAAGCAGCCGAGGAAGAGCGTTGTTGTGTTATTCTAATATTTAGTTAAGTCGTTCTATTTATCTATTTGTTCGTAGATGGTAAGCTGTAAATAACCTTTGTTTTATTCTAAGTTATACTATAAGTAATTTTTAAAAGTTTAACGTAAATAGCTTGTCTTTATTTAATACTATTTCATTTAGTAGACTTTGTTAACTAATAATGTTTTGTAAAAATGTATACGTAAGTTCTTTTGCATTGCTAGCTTCCTTATACAGAATAAAGTATAAATACTTTATAAGTTTATCTACTATTACTAGTATGCTATTGTAAGAGGTCTTAGTTAAAGGTTCCTTTAATAGTAGTAGCTTAGTAATAAAATTAAGACTAATTAATCCCTATGCTTGTGTTAGAATTAGTAGTAGTTTAAGTAATCTATAAGGTTTTTGTTTTTCTGTCTTAGTTTTCTTATACATATTGCATTTTACTAGTGTTTATTTGATTTTCTTTATAATTCTAAGTGTAATGACCACATCACACGGCAAGCAGAAGAAGCCAAACAGGCTCCACACGGCAGAATGCACATGGACCAATGGGAGCACGAGCGGTCTGGAGATCACGTGACGATAACGGATAAGGATCGCAAGGATCGCAGGAGCGGTCCAGCGGTCCAGGATCGCAGGATCGCAAGAGCGGTCCAGGATCGCAGGATCGCAAGAGCGGTCCAGGATCGCAGGATCGCAAGAGCGGTCCAGCGATCCAAGGAAGAGATGGAAGAAGCACTCGTGTATATAAGACTACAGTCCCTACCACCTAGATAGCACTCCCCTTCTTACAGCTCTTTAGCAATCAATCTAAGTATTCAGTCTCAACACCTGAATAGGCCTCGCTGCCTTATGCCACATTGAAAGAACGATAACAACGCACAATAGAGATTTGCCTACACGTATTGTACACGAAGCGGCCTTGACCTGCCTACTTACATAAACCCCTTGACACCACCAGGTTTATCACTGAGGAAATAGTGTGGTTTATAACACTAAGGAAGTTATAGGTTCGTTTTTTAATATCCTATATATATAGAAAAATATAACATTTACCTACAAAGTTAACGGTTAATAAATTTAAATAAACCCTACTTATAACAAACAGGCCTGCTAAAGAAATAGAATTAAACCCTTCTCTACACCCGTTACTGTCACCGGCATGCCCGCCGCTGCGTCCAAAACGCTTCGCACCGCCACGGCGCGGCAACGCGGCACTCCCGCTTTGCCTCACCCGACGGCCACAAAGCGCGCACAACCCTTGACGGCTAACAGCTTAGTACTAACCATCAGCCCGCCCCCCCGTCCTACAAGCGACGCTATCGTCGTCTCCGACGGGCCGCAGCGGTCCCCAACCAAGCGCAGCCGCACGGCTGCCGAAACGCCGGCTGCACTCTTTACGCCGCCGGAAAACAACACTATGCCTACCACCCTCCGGACCCCGGCTACGGCCGCTAACACTGCACCGCTAACCACCGACGTCCTCGAAGATGTCGCTAAGATCTGCGGCATCCTACACGGCTACGCGGGCGCCCTTAGCACCGCCCTCTCGATTGTGTATAAGGCGAACCATATGTAGGCACTGCTGTTAATACGATCCTTTAACGGCTTTTTTATACGATTACATCCTAGGCGCTCCGTCTTACCACGGCGTCGCCCTCGACTACTACGGCCGTGCCGGCTACCGCTAACTACCTACTTCTTATATACACGGCTAAGCTCTTTGCACTTAAAACTAACCCTTTGTTACAATAAACAATTAAACACTACGGCAACCTTAGCCCTATTCGCTACAGCAACGAAACTACCGCTATGTAAGGAGGTTATTCTTTATACTAGCCGCATAATAGTACCGCCGTCTAGTAATACTATCGTTAAAGCTATTAAGTCGGCTGCTGGGCACTGTATAAAAGCTATTAGCATGCAACGTCTTTTAAGCAGTAACAGCGCCGTCGTCTTTTTAAGCAGATTAAACCGCTGGTTTGTTAAGGATACAACCTAGGCTAAAGCCTTTAATATAGACATAATAACAGGCTTAAAAGTTGTTATACGCGGCATACCGATAAATACACTCCGCTAAGATCTTTGCACTAAACTAAACACACCCTGCCTAGTCCTTTAAGCGCGCTTAATAATTTACACGGACGGTTTACTAGCTACGGTAGGCAGCCTATACATTACCGTAGCTACCGACGCTAACGCCGCCCTACTTATCTAGGATAATGTTACGCTAGACTATAACCTATACCGCGCCGTCCTATATAAGGAAGATACTAGGCCGAAAATCTGCTACCAGTGCTAAACGTAAGACTACTATGCCTGCAGCTATCGAAAGCCCTTTCAATGTATATACTGCGGAAGAGCCTATAAAAGCTACGCTTGCGATAAAACTTTATAGGAAAGACACTGCCTAAACTGCTGCGGGCCGCACCTAGCCTACTCTTACACTTGCCCGTTTTACTAGACTAGCTTTACTAAGCTTTAAGCTACTAGCGGTATAGGACGCTAGCCGCCGCCTGCTTGCCCTAATACTACGACTATAATATATACACTATAGCTACCTCTTATATTCTTTTAATAGTAATAATTATTTCGTAGAATATATATAAAACTAACTACTACGTATAAACAGCGCTATATAATGTAAACACCCTTAAAGCCGATATTCTATTCCTTTAAAAAATAATAAAAACAAAAAACGGCGACGCACTAAGCCTAGCCTTAAGCAAGTTTTACAAGCTTTAAGCCGGCAAGGGCTGCCTTGCTAGATACGTAGTAAAAAGCTTGCCGCTATCTTGCTAGGAATATACTGCCGAAAAAGACCTTATCTATATTATAGTCTATATACGTAGGCCTTGCCTACTTTACATCTTCGGCATTTATAGCGAGCCTACCCTACCTAGTAAACCGTAGAACTTACCGCTTGCCTGCCCCGCCTCTTTACTACCCCTTAGCCTTAACGCTAACGTTATTTTAATAAGAGACGTTAACCTTTACCACTTACTTTAGGATATAGCCGGACAGACCTTTATATACGCTAACGCTCTTTTCGACCTTGCAAATAATAAATGGGACCTATCTTTACTTATACTCTTAGGCATACTATTGTGGCAACTATAAGGCGGCCGGTCTTACTACAAGCTATCGATAATAGACTACACGTAGGCCTCTCTGCGCCTCCAAGCTATACACTTTATACTTAACTAGCTAAGATTTAACTACATGCTACAAGCCTGCTTAGTCTTAGTAACAATACTACTAGTGCTAGCAGACGGCTTTTACTAGTCTTAACTTAACCAGGATAAGGCTGCAGCCTTTAAACGAGCTATCCTACTCCTAACACTACCCTCGCTAAGCTCTGCCGCCAAACTTAAACGCTAGACGGATAACCTTATCGGCAAGCTTACCAGTATTATGTATGCATGTGTCCTAGCTAAGTTACCCCCCTTAAGGACAACCTTTTCCCGGCTAAGATATAACCACCGCCGCCGCTACTAACGCCCTCCGTATTGCAGAAAGGAGAGTATAAGCTAAAGACTAGTTTACGGCCGCCTATAATTCTGTAAAAAAGGCACGGCAAGCTTAACGGCGCACCCTTTGCTAGGCAGGCACACGCTACTAGCGGGCCGTCTTGTATAAAGCCTTAAAGAAAGATATAGACTTATAGAGACTAGAGAAGTAGGCTTGCTTTAGAAGCTATACCCCTTCCGCCCCTTTACTCCTTCCGCTATTATAACGCCTAGACGGCATATACGCTATATACGTTAACAATAAGGCAGATATTCTATCCCGCCGCTTTTTTCCAACCCTAGACGCTACGACGCCTCCGCTACCGCTAAGGGCGCCGCTTAGCCGCATCTTTATAAGCTAATACGTCTCCCTAAAGGACGTTTTAGCAGCAGTTTACCGTACTTTTTTAAGGAAGGCTTTTAGGCCGGACTAAATCATTAACGCACTCCTTTAGGCTTGCAGCGACTCCCTTTTCTTATAGCTACAAAACTTAGCAGCCGCTAGCCTTTGCCTCGGCTATTAGCCGTCTTACTTTAAGGCCTTTTACACAATTATTATCTTAAAACCTAGCAAGACCGCGCAAAAGAAATAAAAAGCAAAAGGATAGCGCTTAATCGCACTTTTTAGCACTGTTAGCAAAGTTATTAAAACTATTATAGCCCGCTAGCTTTTTAAAACGGTAAAAGAGAACCACTTTTTCTTAAAAGGCTAAATAGGCAATAAACGCTACCGGTTAACTAAGCTCGCTGCCTACCTTCTTACTAACGCCGTATAAAGCGCGTAAAGCAACAGTAACACAGCATCTCTCCTTTAGCTAAACATACAAGGCGCTTTTAATAACGTCTACTATAGGTAGCTTATCTACACTTTATATACGCTCTACCTTCTAGCTTAAATAATTAACTAGGTTACTAGCTACCTAAAAGATTAAACGACGGCACTCGCCTTTAACGGTAAAACGGCTTCGGTGTAAACTGTGTTAGCCAGCGTCCTATAAGGGTCGCCGCTATTACTAATCCTATTTATCCTTTTTACCACACCGCTCTACTATAACCTCCTGTAATACCGCCGGATTATTACCTTTAGATTCGCAGATAATACTAGCCTCCTTGCAAGCGGTGCTATAACGAAGTACTGCTGCTTTATCCTCTAAAAAGCGTAGCGCACAATTTTAAAGTAGGCGCGGCTGCAAAGCGTTGTATTCAAGCTAAATAAGAGCGAGCTACTCTACTTCTTACACACCTACACAGCCCCGATAATAACGCTTACGCTTAACAGAACCACGGTCCTTACCCTATGCAAGTTAACTTGCTTCCTAGGCATTTGGCTTAATAGGAAGCTATTTTTTTCAGAGCACGTTAAGTAAATAAAACGCCGCCTTACTACGTAAAGCTATGCCCTTACAAAACTTACCGGGAAGACTTAAGGCTGCACGCTTCTATAGGCCCGCACAATTTATACAGCAGTGCTTTAAAGCATAGCAGCCTACGGCGTAAGTGTCTTTCTTTCGAAGATAGGCAACCGCTGGCCGATAATCTCCCTTAACACTATATTCTATAGCTACCTTTACACTGTTATTAAAGCCTATTAATTTACATCTATTTATTTTTTACACTTTAAGGCCGGGATACCCCCGCTAAACTCATACCTAGCCTACCGCCGCGCCGTCTTCCTATCCCGGCCAGATTACTAAGCGAAAGCCTAAAGCTATCTAGTACGCAGTTTGCAGACTCCGGCTATTTACTAACTACTACCTGCCTACCCCTGCCCTACCTTTACCGCCTACCCTCGAAGAGACAGACTAAACTACCGTTACCGACTAATAAAGGGCTCTCTAGCAACAGAACGCCAAAACAGTCTACTCTGCAAGATCCCCCGCAGCACAAACACTATGTTGGTTGGCCAAGGCCGTACAACGTCGCTACCTCCACCTAACGAAGGCCGAGAGCAGCCTCCTTACACAAATCCAAACAGGCCATATCGGCCTTTATGCATACCTCTACCGGCAAGGCGCCGTAGACTCGCCAATATGCGTATACAGCACTAAAGACGAAACCCCGACCCACGTCCTCCTAGAATGCGCAGCAATACCCCTAAAACCGCCAGACTGGCTATAAACACTAACGGACTTAGACTGCCGCCTATAAACGGGCCCTACGGCCCGGCCACTGCTTCGCTAGCTTATGCAGAGCGAGATGCTTCCGGAATACCGCCTAGCTAAGGAGCTAGAGAGGTTACTGACGCCGGCGTAGACAACGCCCTTACCTACTTCTATTAACCTTGCTAGCTTTGCTTCCCTTTTATTTTCCACCTTGCCGCGCTTTCGCTTAGTTGTTTAATAGTGGCTACTTACGGCTTACTGTATACGCCTTAGCTAGAACACATACTACCTAGATTTGTGACAGTTTTTTCCCTAGAGGGTTTTATTTAGCTAGTCGCTAATAGTTAGGACTGGCTAAAAAAGGCGGATAATAATAATAATAATATAGGTTTGTTTAATCCTATTTATTGTTGCTTTAATTCCCTAATATCCGTAGGCTAAGGCTTTATAGAGTTGCTAAATTAGCCTTTCCTAAAGTGCTTATAGTACGTAGGTTTTATTGTTATACTTTTAAAGTTTATCGTTTATATTCTATATTGTTTAATTTTATTCTTCCGTTATTATATTCCGTTATGCCTTTGCAAGGTCTTCTAGCTATTTGTTATCTTCTAGTATTCGGTATGCTGCTAAAGGTTTCTTTTCTATAGTAAGATTTCCTTTTGCTGTAACTTAGAGTATCGTTTATGCTTTTAGTAGTACGTCTTGCTAATAGTCTACGCGTTTGCTAAATGCGTTAGCCCTGCTGTTTTCCGATCCTTTTCGGTACGTAATGCAAAAGTTAAATTGCGATAAGAATTCCGCCTATTTAGTTTATCTTTTATAGTGCAAAGGGTCGTGCCCGCCTCTTTGCTGGAGAGCGTCCGGTGAAAGGTTTGTTTCAGACGTCTGGCTTTATCCGTCTCCTGGAGAATGTCTTGTTTGCTGACTAGGCTTTGGCTACAGAGCTTGATCCCAAGGCAGAAGCGCCGCTTAAGGATAAGGACTACGAAAGTGAAAGCGAGGACGGCGAGGATGTCGTCGGGGCCGATACCGACCATTATGTCGCAGTTGGAAAGTCCAAGCTTCGGCAAAAGCAGGCGCTGTCATTAGGGCCGGCCTACAGAGGAGCGCGTGTGACTCGCCAGCAGCTTGAACAGGATAGCGAGGGAGAGTTTGATGATGAGAATGACGACAACGACGACGAAGAGTTCGACTACCCTGAGGATGTTGACGTTGGGGGTGCTAAGGATGTCGACAAACGACAATGATGGGGAAATTGACAGTTAAGAACCTTGGTGGTTGTAAACTGTGTTAAATTCTTATAGTCTGTGTATACTTTAATTTTGTATTTTGCTTTAATTAGGTGGTGCTGCTAGTCTTAGAATGCGTAAATAATTGCTATAAGTTCTTTGTTGTAGATTAGGTAGTTAAGTTTAGGTTTAGTAAGTTTTCTTAAGAAAAAGGCTACTAGGTATAGCTTTCCGTTCCTATCTCTTTAGCCTAACTGCCCTTTAATTGCAAAGTTTAATGCATTTGTTTTGATTTTATATTCCTTTTCTAGGTTTGCCTTTATTAATACTAGTTTTTGTATAATAAGGTCTTTAATTTTATTAAAAGCTGTTTATTCCTTATTAGTTTATTCGAATGTTTTATCCTTTCCTGTAAGTTTTGTAAGTGGTTTTACGATATTGCTGTAGCTTCTAATAAATTGTTTGTAAAAGTTGGTAAATCTTAGAAATCCTTTAACTTTCGTAATACTTATAAGTGTAGGCTAAGTTTTAATAGCTTTAATCTTTAATTTCTGCATATAGATTTGTTTTAGTGTAATTGTAAATCTTAAGTAGTCGACTTCTTAGGTGTAAAACCTGCTTTTCTTTAATTTAACTAAAAAGTTTGCGTCTTACAGCTTTTACAGTATTTTTATTACATACTCTTTATATTCTTTAAGGGTTTCCGAGTAAATTAATATATCGTTAATGTATGCAATTACAAAATCGTCTAAGTATTTGCGCAATACCTAATTAAATATGTTTTAAAACGATGCCGGTACGTTCGTTAGTCCGAAAGGTATAACTAAGTACTCGTAGTATCTGTAGCGTGTCTAAAACGCTGTCTTCTATTCTTCTCCTTTTTTTATTCGTATAAGATTATAGGCTCTTTTAAGATTTAATGCTGTAAACTATTTTGCCTTTTAGAGTCTTCTGCGTAGCTCTCTAATAAGGGGTAATGGGTAACGATTTTTAATAGTAATATTGTTAAGTTGTTTATAGTTTATGCATAGTCTTAGCTTTCCGTTCTTCTTAGGTATAAATAGGAGTAAATATTCTGCTAGTAACGTAGATCTTTAAATGTATCCTTTATTAAGATTTTTTATAAAGTACTCTTTAAGTGCTTTAAGCTATTCTTTGTTTAGCTTGTAAATCTTGTTAAATGTAGGATTAGTTCCTTCTTTTAATAGTATCTTATAGTCTTAAATGCTGTGCTTTAGTAGTTTTGTTTCCAACTTATCTTAAAACAGTTTGCTAAATTTCCTGTATTCCGGTAGAATGTTTGTTAAGTCTTTGCTGTTTTCTTTAGTAGCGTTCTTACTATCTTAACGTAGACTAGGGCTCGTCCTTATCTCGTTTCCGTGTTCTATAGGCTTTTAGTGCTTATTCTTACGTGCCTTTGTATTTCTTTAATTTACGCGCAAAGCTTTTACTTAGCTCCTTTTTGTTAGCTAAATCTCTTTCCTCATCATATAGAAATATCTACTAAATTCGCTTGCGTAGTTTTATCTAACTATCTATAAAGGCTAAATTTCTGTTATACGCTTCCGTCTCGTTCCTAATATTCTGTTCCTTTATTAGGGTAGCGTTTTCCTATTAAATTTAGCCAGTAGTCTAGTCTATCTGAGAGCTAGTTCTTCTTAACTAAGGTATTCCTAAGATTAGCTTATATGTCGCTAAACCTGTAATATTGAGAGATATTAGTTTAAGTCTTTCTTAGATTAGGATGGGTAAATAATTAGTCTCCTTGTTAACTATTCCGTTGTTATAAGATACAGCGTCTCTTTTAAAAGTGTTAAATTAATATAATTCCTCTTTTCTATACTATAGTATCTTATACTTATTAATAAATAATGCGGCTACGTAGTTCCCTTAGGCTCCGCTATTAATTATAGCCATAGTTGTAATTCCGTTAAATCGTACGAGGACTTTAAACAATAATTTACTTTATTCCTTTAATATTTCCCCTAAGAGTCTGTTATTGTTTGCTGTAGCCTACTATTGCTCCTTTAATAGTAGCTATTCCCGTTTTTTATCTTATCGTTATTATTTAGAATTTCTTCTTCTTTGCTTTATCTTTTAAGGTCTTAGTTGTAGTGCTAATTAAGTAGCTTATCTTCTTTATATACTTTGCAAAAAAGGTGTTTGCAATCTTCCTATACCTTTATCGTTTATAGGCATTTAACGAGGTAGTTTAAACTTAATCCTATAACTGCGTAGCGTTCGTCGTAGTTATATGCTGCTATCTCTTAGTGTTTAAGGTTTGCTTTAAATAAAGGTGTTGTAATAGGATTGTTTCTATACCGTTCTAAGTAAAAGTTGTTTGCTTGCTTTATTCTTTCGTGTAGATAGTAATAGTCGGTAATGCAGCCAAACTATACTAACTATACGTGCTCGTTAGTGCTAATGCTAATTATTCGATAGTCTCTTTTAACCGGTATTAAAGGGTTTTATTGCTTAAACCTCTTTCTATTATAGCCTCTAAGTTTTATAATTGCGAGGCTAGTTTAATCGGTATCTAGCGCTAGCGCTACTTCGTTTCCCGTATATATATTAGAGTCCTCTAGTTACGCAGGTACTAAAATTTAAGTTTTAAGTTAAAGTTTAAGCTTCTTTGTTTAGATTGTATGTTTTATTGTAGTTTAGAGTTCCTCTACTCTTAGGTATTGTCCGCGTTCTTCTTTTAACAGTTTCGATCGCTCCCCTACAGCTAGGGTCTTTTTACCGCTAAGTGCCTTAGGATACTATCTGCTAATAACTTTTTCTGCGTTGTATAGTTAATAGAGTTCGTTGTAACAGCTAGACTAATGCTGCAGCTTATGCTAAGGGTGGTCTTAATCCTTTTTAATTATTACTAAGTCGTTATTTAGAGTAACTTTTTATGCTGCGTTAACCTCTTTCTGTCCTTTGTTTCTAGGTACGGGTTGCTATTTAAGTTGCTTCCTTTTAGGTTGTTTGCAGTTACGTGCATAGTGCCTTGTCTTGCCGCAATTGTAGCATTTAAAGGTCCTTATCTTTTAAATCCCTTGTTTGTTCTTTCGCTAAGCTGTATTAAGTTTTATAGGTTTAGGTGTAGTGTTGTACGCTGTAGCCTTAGGGTAGTATACCTTTTTTTTAGTGTTACCTTTATAAGTAAAAGTGCTTTGCTAATTATTGTTATCGTTTTTCTTTCTCTTTATCTGTTGTTTAAATAGTCGATTATTAATGCGTACGGCTATAGTAATAAATGCTAACAGTTTGTTTAGTCTTTTTAATTTAGCAAGTTTATCCTTTACTTCTTCCTTAAGTCCTATATAAAACTAGTTTATTAAGGGTTTATTATCCTAGCCTAGCTATAATAATATTTGCCTAAAGGTTGCAGCATACTCTAATGTAGATATCTTCTATTTATATCTTATAAGTTCTCTTTCTTTTATTCGGTTTTTATTTAGATCTTTAAAGATGTCTTTTAAGGATTGTTTAAAGCTGTTAAAGTCTTTAAATACTTTCCTAGTATTGTCGTCTTTATTGTTTTAGTCGTTGTTTAAGTAGTTACGAATAATAGGTTTTATCTAGTTAAAGGGGTCTTCTATTATGCATTAAAAGGCAAAGAGAATCTTTTCTTTATTTCTTAAGAACTGTTCGTTACAGTATCGATAGTAGGTCTTGCATTTAGTAATAAATCCTTTAAGTATGCCCTTAGTCCTATTGTATAGTGCTAGCAAATTTATTTTATAGTCCTTTTTCTTAACACTATAAGTTTTATTAATCTGTTTCTTAAGTTTCTTAGCTTTTATTACATATCGTTTAAACTCTATCCTGCTAGCTTTAGTTAGCTTAGCGATTATTGCCTTCTAATCTTTAATTAGTTGTTAAATCCAAATGTTTTATTCCTTTTGCGTTATGTTAGGCGCAGTTATCTTAGTAGATAGTCTTAAAGTAGCTATTGCGTAGCCTTCGTATTATACAGTAGGTAGCGTTAACCTTACTATACAAAAGCAATTAAAATTTTATAAACCATACTATTTCCTTAGTAATAAACCTAGTAGCGTTAAGGGGTTTATATAAGTAGGCAGGCTAAGGCCGCTTTATATACAATAACGTGTAGGCAAATCTTTATTATACGTTAATATTATTCTTTAATATGTTATAAGGCTGCAAGGCCTATTTAAGTGTTAAGACTAAATACTTATTTTAATTGCTAAAAAGCTATAAGAAGGAGAGTGCTATCTAAGTAGTAGGGACTGTAGTCTTATATACATAAGTGCTTCTTTCATCTCTTCCTTAGCTTACTTGGATCATTAGATAATCCCAATGATCCTTATCCGTATCGTCTAATCACGTAATCTGGATCACTCTTAGTAATCCTGTGCGGGATCACTCTTCTTGTCACGTAATCTCCAGACCGCTTATGCTCCCATTAGTCCGTGTGCTTTCTGCTGTGTGGAGCTTGTTTGGCTTCTTCTTCCGCTTGCTGTGTGATGTGGTTATTGCATAGGCTTTAGTGCTTATAGCAGTTACTTACTAAGAGGATTTAGAAGGAAATGTATTAAAAAGGCTAATAGAAACGATAGATTACTATATAGCTGTAGTTATTAAGGCGAATAGCTGGTATACAAAGTATTAAGCTTTACCGTTTAAACGTCCTTCTTTTAAGTGTTGGCGTTATATAGGTTCGTATTTATTTAAATATATTGGTGTAAATACAGTATAAAATAGATGGTAGGCTAGTTTTAGAAAAGTACTAAGAAAAAAGTACTCTTTACTTTACCCAACTACTCTGTAACTATAGCACTATACAAAACTCTATGCCACTAAAGAGAGCTTAGAATTACTCTGTACAGCTTCCGCGTACGCTACCATACTTAAACCTAGGGCCGCCGAAACGCCCTAACTACCGAGATGCAGATATTTAAGGACAATAAGAGAAGAACACACAAAAGCTGGTATTGATAAAGCTACAAAAAGCGGAGTAAAAAACGCATGAATTGGGGCGGAGACTAAAAGCTGAGGCGCTTATGTCAGAAAAACAGCACTCCGCCAAAGGCTATAACAACTGCCAGAGCGCTAGCACCCAGGATGCGCTGGCTTCCAACTATTCGGCCACCGTCACTTTTCGAGCTGCCACTACTAGAGCCGCAATACTGAGAAAATGAAGTCTCTACGCAGGAAGTAGAACTGCTTGCAACAACAACGGTTGACGAAAAGCCACTTTGCTTATGTCCACCAGGGGCAGGGAGACTTAGACTGCCGCCAGGAATAGTGTCCACGGGGGCATGGGTGTGGCTCTCCGAAGAACTGATAGAAGAAGCATATTCTTCGGCGTCCATATCCAGGCCCGTTCCTAGAAAGGATCTTAGAATCGTCGGCTTATCTCCGTTGTCAACGGAGTTGTTCTGAGCTTCTAAGCTGTTGTATGTATAGGAGACGGCGTTGTTGGTACCTGGAGCGGATGGTGCGTTGAAGCACTGAATGTTGATTTCGCCGAAAGTGGCAAAGTCGTATCTGTAATTCTTTATGTCTTCTGAGTTCCAGTCGATAAGCCCGCCCGCCCATTGAATGGTACCTGGAGCGTTGGAGCTGGCGCCTCCGGGCCAGATCGAGATTTGCACCCGCGCCGGCGTCTGTGGGTAGTTCCACTGGTTTGCAGTAGCGTTCCACGTGTCCGATCTCTTCTTGACGCGACCTATCTGGTTGTCAACTAGCCATGTAATTGTGTCTGGCGTCCACTGGATCTGGTAAGTGTGCCAGTTGTAGTACGTATTAGACAGGGTGAGGTTGGCTGAATTGTCATCTGTTTGTGCAAGTTAGCATTGCTTGCAACACTGTTAGGTGCCTCAAATAATGGCATCAAGACCCACAAACCGGTATGCCCTGGGAATAGTAGTTTGTCTGTGCTATCTCAAGCTCTGTGCCGACAAACTCGTAGTCGATTTCGTCTTTCACGTCGCTGAGAAGAATAAATGCAGTCACAACACCAGCACCGCGCGAAGTCTTCAGCCTCGCAGTCACAGTCCCGTACCACATGTAGGTAGTTGTAGCTAGGACGGTGCCAACCGATTTGGCCGGCATGGTCAAGAGAATGCTCTCGTTGTTGTATACAAGTGGTGTTCCTTGATACACCCAGTCGGCAGTCTTTGGATCGCCAAGATATTTGCTGGTTTCGACCATGCCTTCCATACTTGTCATAGGAAAGTTTTTGTTCTGGCATTGGGGTTCGGGAACACAGGAATCCAGGCTGAAGGACATTCGTGGGTCACAGCCACCGAGGCAGTACGCCCCAATACCGCATTGTCCGTATTCTGCGATGTATGGAAAAGGTCAGTCTCTTTAACAGAACTTCGAGTACTCGACGTTATAGCGCATCATGCAACTTCAATGGTGTATTAGAACCGGCATTAATAGTGGTATAAAAGCAACGTCATAGGTTGGAGGTGTTTAAGCGATATCGCTGCGATTCTGGTAGCCAGAGAAATATACAACACCCCCCCCTCTCCCGTCAGCATAAGTTGCATCTAGTTTCCTTTTCCTCTGAACGTTTTCGAAGTTTGATAGACCAACTTTACTTACGTGAGCAGCAAGGTGCTTCTTTTGGGCATTTCTGGGCAAGAGAACAATTTGCCTGCGCTGCGAGCACGCTAGAAGCACCCAAGGCAATTACGCCTATGAAATCGACAGGCCGAACCATGGTGGGTTTCAAGGTGTTTAGGGCGGTGAAGAGTTTGTTAAAGCCAAAGAAGCCATATAGTACAGTTCGCGTCCTGATCCAGTGTGTGTAAAGCGCTTGCAGAGCAACATGAACTGAGGATGCTTTAGGTAGATACCGGCCTCCTCCGTAAAGATAGTTTATCGAGTACTGGGTATTGAGCTCGAGAATGCGTAATTTCAACAAGACACGCATGTTACAGTACGCCAGAAATATATTTTCAAACACTTCAGACGTGCTAAACGAGTAACGAAGGAAGAAGCTCGTGAAAATAAGAGAGTAAAGCTGATGGTAGCCGGAGGTTGGTCAGACCAAAATTGGCAGCGACCTTTGTGGTAATCAGCGAAGCTCGAATCTAGTTCACAGGGGACCAAAATAGGAAAGCATGCATATTAGCGCGTGGGCATGCTCGATTGCAACTTCCTGTTACTAAGATGTCTCGAATCAGAAACGTCAAGCGAGCAAGAAATATTTCGCCTGTAAAAATAACAGATTCTGGCAGAAAAGGATTGTATAGAAAACAGCCAGGCAATTCGCAGTAGACACGAGTTTACAAAATACTGGCAATGGGTCGACAAACGGAAATATTAGAAACTAGGATACTGTTTCAACCCCATTTCTTATAAGCACCACATTCAACTTTATGACGATGCCATTCTAATTTATTTGTGTGCCACCTTGCTCCTTATTTTACTGTTTTACTTCGATATTGATTTATGTTCGTAACGGTCTACATACGACTGTAGGGAAACTACGATAGCCGAAATTCATCGTTGCGCTAATAACTTATTATCCCCTACTCAATTGGAAACGCGTACGGAGAACGGTACACTGTGAAAACCCCATAGTATCTAACGGAGTGCTCGTAATGAAATCTGAGCCTACAAACGCGGCTATCCTTTTTGGAGTCAATGTCAAATGCTCGTCTAGGCTCTGGGTTTCACTACTCGTAATGTTGCCATTTTTGACCTGTACAGAAATTACCAGTAGCTCTTAAAGAGATCAGTACTCTGAAAACATCGTCACGTGAGTGGGGATTTAATGGTCTTCGTCCCTAGGGATTCGTCGTTACTGGTTAGCTGAGCGCTTACTCGCCCGGAGGAGTAAGAGTATAGACCTAAAAGGAGCTTCTTCTTATGTTAGGTTAGAGGAGACCTTGTTTGTGGGAGGAATAAGGGGTAATCTATGTACACTATTGCACGCCACACGTCGCATGCCCCTCGGGAGGCGACAGGGACAATCACTTGAGTAATCAGTGTGAGGGCACAACCTGCCTTCCGTCCCGTTTCGACGATATAACGTAAATCAGACCAAATCAAAATCTTTACTGGCGTAAATAGTATTCAAACTACTCCGTAGCCTTGACCATAGTGCCATCTTGCTGTTTTCAACCCGGAATGTATGCCATATTATCTAATTATCACATTCACAATCGTAAAAGGGATCCTTTGGATATCACTAAGTGGTCACAGCATAAAGAAAAGCAGAAACTCTTTTGACCCAACAAGCCGAACCACTTTTTAGATCATACTAGGCAAAAAGACAAACAAAATTATGCCTGGTTTGGTTGAATAATACAACACTTTGCCTTTTTTCCCATCGCCACCAAAAATACCTCAAAACTTTCCCAGAGCCAGCATTCAAACAAATGTAACAGAGAATAAGAAAAAGGAGAGAAAGAGGGAGAACACAGAGCAAAAATAAAAAACACTACTAAAAAATAAAAAGACTTTGGGCTGTGGCACAATTGCATGAAGCCAAGGGTTATGGTTCCAGTCAGAAACCCGCATTTGCTGTCCTCCCGAAACTGGGCTATCAACTCAGGCTGCCTCAGGGCAGAGGCTAGGAATATCTCGAATAGTACCACGAAAAACGCGTTGCTCGGACAAATACCAAGTTGTCGTAGATCGACAGAACAGCAGACGGTGATACTTCGTTTATTTGGCCTCTACCGCTTCCCTGAGCCTGTTGCTACTTGGTCTTATATAAAACATTAGAAAACATGCTTGTGGGAACATTACTCGAATGGGAGTAACCTCCTCGGGAATGGTACAGTACCTGCAAAATGCTCTTTCGCATACTGTTCACAAGCCTTGGCCGGTTTGCCAACTTTCTGACCGATAACCTTCCATTTTTGGTTCTCATACTCTTTTATGGCGTTCAGCAAAGCAACGCTCTGGCAAAAAACGTTAGCGGAGAATCTTAAAATGTACTGACAGGTTATAGGCAGTACCTCGTCTTCCGCAAATTCAGCGTAATGCATGTCCTGCTTCTGTCAGTGGCTATGCTCGTTTCGTGCAGATTGTCGGGAAGAAAGACCAACCTTGTACCAATGCTTCTTAACGCTTCCTTCTGTGCGCGTAGGGAAAGTCTAACATGACTTGTCAGTAACCAATCAACCCGAACTCCATCCTCGGCTAAAAGCAAACAAAATCGCATCTGCTTACCTTTGCGATTTCAGCCCAGGAACTGCCTGCATCTCTCATTTGCTTAAGTCTGTGTTCTTCAGCCGGAGTCCAAGGTGTGTTGGTCCGACTCTTTTTAGCTGGCGGAGGCGTAGGGGTCACGCCACTAGCACTATCTGACGGTGCAACCTTCGCTGGATTTACAGATGCGGTGGTAGTGGCACCTGGGGCGGCCGGTGTTGCTGAAACAGAAGCGACCGGTGTGACTGGGGTGGCGGACGAAGCACCTGGAGCGGAGGAGGTCACAGCCGGAATGGGCGGGGGAATGACGGGAGATGCAGAAGCTGCTGGTGTGGGAGCTGTAGCAGGGTTTGGCCTCTTGCGTCCTCGCTGAGGGACGGGAGCCGAGGCAGGAGGCGGCACGACGGCAGTAGGAGGCTGTTGTGGGGCAGTATGCGGTGTTTGAGGGTGCTGTGCATGCTGCTGTTGCTGGGCGTGTTGTTGAGCATGCTGCTGAGCATGCTGTTGGGCAACATTCATCGGCGGTGGAACTGGTGGGCCGTGATGCGGCTGGTTCGGTGCTTGGGTTTGCGGTGCATATGAGCGGAAGTCCATCTGTTCATTTCGACGTGCCGGAATGTGCTGCTGGTATTGGTGCTGCGCACTATGCCAAGGGGTAACAGGGTCAGCAAAATGCTCAATTTCTATAGTCGGAGGAATATGATTGCCAGAGTGAACTGTTGGCGGCCCCCAGACTGCTCGTCGACGTCCAGCGTCATTCGTGGCATTGATACCGAACAGGCAGGACAACAAGCTACAGCTCTGGCAATAGCAGCAACGATAGAGAGAGTCTGGGAGACTGAAAAAGAGAGAAAGAACAACGCATGCGAGACCAGGTGATAGGAGCCTTAGCGATACAGCGGCGCGCAAGGTGTTGAATCGATGACAATGGAGTGCAAGACGAACAGGTTGATATCGACCCAGTGGAACAATTTGGACATGAGGTAGGACAAGCAAGGACAGTAAGATGTTGTAGAAAAACGCATGTAGGAATTAGAGACAAAACAAGTACACGAGGGCGGAAAGTCGGACAACGGCAGTCCTCCTATCTTGAAAGATGTGGAAGTCGCGTGGTTATGAAGAGAATTCATTTCACGAACATAACCATCCTCTTTTACTCTTGTAGTGCCTCTAAGGAGGGTGCATCGGGGTAATGGGGGGAGAATATACAAGAGGTACTCACTGCATATCGTTGGGGTGGTTTGTGGAGTTGCCATAGATGTACTCCGGCACAGGGCCGACCTGCCATTGCTCCATGACCTAAAAGACGCGCGGAGGTCAAATATTAGAACGGATAACCCAACCGAGAAGAAATACGAATGCTTCTAGCGAAAAAGGGTCTGCGACACGATGACGGCGCGCCCGTGATGGAAATTGGAAAATTGCGTTTGTAGCTTGACTTGTTGGTGAAATGTGGAAAGGTGCTTTGTTTCTGTTTTGGGGGGTTGTTTAAAAAAATCTTCTACCCATACTCCTCCCCTCCATTTGCTGCTGACCAGTCGCGGAGACCTCGGGTTTCTGACAGTGGCTGAGTTGCTCGACGCCAGATCAGGCCAGAAAAATAATTGGTCGTAAAACAGAGCCAGTGCAAACTTGTTGCCGTAAACAGGCGGCGAAATAGGTGACTGGAGCAGCAGCTGGGGAGAAAACGCGACTTGAATACTGGCGAAACGCGAAACGGCATAAATACGGCGTGTCTAATAGATATGTAGGCAGCCGTATTCAGCGAGACAAATGGACGCCAGGCCTGGGCTAGGTATGATTTGAAGAGGGATCGCGTTCACAGTACAACGGCAGGTTAAGGGAAGGATGTGGCACCAAGTAAACAAAACGAAACGAAACAAAATATAGGGTAAAATGATAGCGAGGCAAACCAGAATCACCAGAAGACAGCAGGAAACATGGAGGAAACAATGATTAAGCTTACCTCGCGCGTGCTATGACTCTGCTGGTTAGAGATGGCTGCGATTGATATGCGCTTGGCTTCTCGAAAACTCGGACAAGCTGATACCGGATTTCGACCGTCTTGCTTTGCGTCCAGCTCGGCTGTTCGCTCTTGCTGCACAGTTCTTTTTTTTTTTTTTTTTTTTTTTTTTTTTTTTTAAAGGGGGGGGGGGGGGGGGGGGTGTGTGGGCAGGGGGGCGCGGGGTTTCTTAAATTGCCCCCAGGACCGGGGGCCAGTGTGGGTGGGGTG